>CM040627.1:47364761-47635058 GCA_022817965.1 Solanum lycopersicoides | reverse complement strand
CTGCCTATACTTGTAGTATTGATGAAAGGGTAGTAATGGTCAATGATGACCAAAGGCTAAAGGATTGGTAAGAATTGCTCTCATCTTCTAATTCTCTACTTCTTTATAGTAATGTTGATGAAGCCTTGTATGGAACTGTGTGGTATGGTTCACTTATGATGGCGGTGTTTACTTTCATTATATATGTGTTTACCATGGCCTTTAAGGAAAATTGATGATTAAATGAATGAGTGGTTATGATGATCACTTTATGTGTAACTTGTGCCTAGTCTTCTACTTGAGTTGTGAATCTAGGTTATGTTACTATTGTTATGAGTATGTAAGGGTTATGTAATACCATGTGTAGGTTCTGCTATTAATGATGTGTTAAATATTTATGACCCCTACCCATGTACCCTTATGTGAATGTGTTAATAGCTAATGTTAGGAGCCTTAAAGTATAATATGAAGATTGTATTGTCTCCTATGCTAAATTGTGTTGTGTGATCTATACTTGAAAGTGTAATGTGGTCTAAGAGGGTGGTTTCCTCAATGAGTTGTTGATAGCCGTTATGTGATCATGTTGACTAATGTACACAAAC
This sequence comes from Solanum lycopersicoides, assembly GCA_022817965.1. NCBI lineage: Eukaryota > Viridiplantae > Streptophyta > Magnoliopsida > Solanales > Solanaceae > Solanum > Solanum lycopersicoides. Next base: position 47,634,477 of record CM040627.1, on the reverse strand, counting down.
ACTCGAACTTCATGCATGCTTACAATGTAGTAAATGGTCATAGTGTCTGATGAAAAGTTGTTATAATATTCACTGGTGTCTACTACTATGCATGTAAAGTATATGTATGTGAAGTATGGTATGTTTCCTTAACTAGGATGACTTGATAGGTGTACTAGTATGGGAAAGGGTATGGGACCTTGTTTATGCATTGCACATGTGTACCTTGATAGGATAGTTCTTAGGTTTGGTTTCTATGTGCATGAATATGAATGTATGGTCATGTGTGGTCTTAAGGTGTTATGTGAAAGGTTTGCTCCCATATATGTATACACACACACACATGAATGATGATCTAGTCAATAATGGAGCCTTGGAAGACGTGCTCAAGTGTATCCTTAACTAGATAGTGCTAATACATATGCTATGTCCATGTAAAAGGATTTCTCACATGAATTAGGTTGATAAACTCTCATCTATGACCTATGATCTAAGCATATGAGAGGATGACTCTCCTAAATCTATGTTTTATAAATAACTCTTAATAAAGGCTTTTTCAATAAAGGGAACTTAGCTTAGCACCGAGTGAACTTGTATATGAGTGTGTGTCCCTTTCCAATGTGGAAAGGTAGGTCTACTATAAATCTCATGGAGTGGATAGCCTCATAACCCAAAAACGGTGTAGAGTGATATTTCCATGAATGCCCCCAAGTTCCATAAACTATGCTTGCCACATAGGATCTAGCAAGTTATATCACCTAATATGCTAGCATGATATATGTCTTACCTTGGCAAGTAAGATGCCCTCTTTTTGGTGTGAGGGGATGACACCAAATTCCATGTTTAGCACCCATGGTCTTAGTGTCGGTTAAGGCTATAGTTTCCCTTAAGTAAAATGAACAATGGAAGTAAATGATAAGGACCCTAATTAGGATAACCTAAGGGTAGTTTCTTAGTGTAGGTGGGGGTATGAGACTTCACCTATACATTGCACAAGTGGCTCTTGAGGGAAGTCCTAGGAAGGTCTTCTAATGCATGTCACTATGCATATGTTCTTTATGCATGACTTTGTAGTATTGGTCTACTTGTTATAAAGATGTGCATGGTATGAGTCTATATGCATGATGTTGATCTTATTGACTATATGATGAAGGTCTTGCTTGACATAAATGAAGTTATCTTCTCTTACTATATTGATGTATGACTTGGATGTAAAGGCTTGTGGCCTCATGATAGGTTTACTAAGTATGTGTGAGGTTATGGGGCTTTACATCTACATTGCACTAGACTTAGATTGGGGGGCATGAGTTAGGTATTATAAGGTTTTATGTGAAGTAAAATAATTACATGTGCATAATGGCTAGGAGTTCACTGTAATGTCCTTTTAGTTTTGGCTTAAATATGTATATGTTGTACTATACTCCTATGATGGTATGTGTTGGTTCATGTAGGTTATATGTATGTTCACTTGTGACCTTAAGGTGATGCATTGCACCAAGTATCACTAGAGGGTTACTTGGGAGGTAAATGAATAAAAGAAAGAAGTGCTCACTGTAAAATAGGAATAGCTCACTGTAATGTAACTTGAAAATATAATAAATTCTATATGTGATCTTATGAAAATTTTGGCCTTTGAATATGTTTATATGATATATGTGAAAGATATAAATGCTATTGGATAAAGGTTTTATGAAGATTTACTCAAAAAGGCATGAAGTATGATTTCAAGAAAATATCCCTTTTAAATGCATGTTTTTGCATGGTTGCCATACTTAGTGCATTCTTGTACTAATCCCATTCTTCTATACTTTTTACACAAAGTATAGGTTATGGATTCTTAATGGATGTCTTGAATGGTGAAGAGCTTGATAGATGATTCGCAAGCTCAATGAAAGGAATCCTTAAGTTCAAGGATCTCATACTTATGTCTTTATTGTAAACTGTTGAAATATTGTATAGTTGTTACGACTGTAATCTAGACCCCAGACGAGACCGGCGTCGTTGACCTCTCAGAGGTCGCAGACAAGCCTACTTACGTCATTCTTACTTTAGCTAGGTCAATTTTAGCGGAAAATTTGAACTTTTTGTTTATTAACATACTTACCAATCATTTCTAATACATTCATAATTTGTTCACCAATCAAACATCTAACATTAAGATCATCAAATGAAAGAAATAGTTTAATATAGCAATAACTGTATACTTGCCAAAATGGCACCAATACAATGTCTGAAATAATACGGGAAAGAAACGCTAGTGGAACATACTCCACTAGCTCAATACTAAGACTAAGCTAGAATATAAATGGGCAAGCATCCTCTAAAGCATGAGTCCCTACCAAGTCCGGATGAATGCTCGACGTCCGGATAGCTTCAGCGTCAACCTGTAGCTCTAGCGTCCACCTGTGCCTGCACCTAAAATTGTAGAGTTGTATAGGGTTAGTACACACTTGTACTAAGTATGGGTATATGCAAGCACACACCAAGGACATGCATGAGAAAGGATAGCTCTTTCCTAACAACATGATTATGGAAAGTCAAGTCAGTGGACTTGCCAATTTGGGATTAGGAAAGTTAGTGAACTTTCCAAATTTGGATTAGGAAAGTCAGCGAGCTTTCCAAATTTGGATTAGGAAAGTCAGTGAGCTTTCCAAATTTGGTTTAGGAAAGTCATGCCATGAGAGTAACATGCATCATCATACTTATCATATTGCACACAACACATAACATCTTACACATAGCACATATCATATAGCATACAGTACATAACATCTTTTATAACATTCATTCATATGCCATGAGACCTTGGAATCATGGACTTGACATTAAGACTTTTCCAAAATGAGGGCTCAACATATGGGACCTCAACTAGGGAGTCTTCATTAGCAAACACAGAGTCTGCTTCATTCATTCATACGTACTTCATTTCATTTCGTTCATAGGCCAGTGTGAACACCAACTATACCTAGGGTGTAGTGTAAGACTTTCATCGAGTTTGCTGTGCAATGATCAAGAATAACCTAGTGTCATTACCTGAGTCTAGCTCACCTCTTGATTATCCTATCCTAACACCTTTGGTATCGTTCATTTCATTATGTGCTTCATTTGAGGTTGGCCTCATTCATTCATTGGGAACTTTAACTTTAACCGACATAGATCATGTGAGCATCATAAAATCCAGTGTCTCCCCCACACCGAAAAGAGGTGGAATCACCGGCCAAAGTGACCCAAAACATGCTAGCGTACATCGGAATTTAACCCCGCCCGATCCCTATATTGGCAGTATAGGTTCGAAGACTAGGAGATATAAGGAGACCCATACCCGTCAAGCCGGACAGTTCCATCTCATGAGAGTTACGTGAACCTCCGCCCTTCCCGAAAGAAGGCATCATCGCTCATAGCTAGTCTATCGGTGCTCAGTATAAAGTTCCATTACATTCAACTCATGCGTCATGGAAGCTGGCTTCTAGTATGAGGACATCATAGCTCAATAGATGATTTCTCATCTCATCATTAGTATTAAGTGTGTTAATCTCAATACTTTCATTAGAGTGTTCATAGAGACTGGTCTCTTCATTGATTTTACACTCTCATAGGTGAGTACGTTTTGGTAATAATTACTTAGGCTCATTTGAGATTATTCTCATCTTTTACATTAGTCTCATATCATGTTGTCACCACATTATTAACATTAGCACAATTGCTCTTCATAATTGCTCACCCCATTTTACGTGAATGTTCATTTCATCATATGTCAATATACTTGGCCATTTGTGTGTTTCACACTCTTACTTAACCCTTCTAGGGTTTCTTCATTTCATTACATAATAATAATTTCATCGTATGCCAATGCACTTGGCCATTTAGTGTGTTTCACACTCGTACTTAACCCATTCTAGGGTTACTTCATTTCATTACATACATCTTAGGTTCACTTATTTTTAAACGTATGCTAGACTTATGGGTCTATACATACAATCCATGAGGCTTCATTCATAGTTCGTTAAGTGACTCATATCTTCCTAAGATTATGTAGTACAAGACTTATGTATCTTGTATATATGCCAAGATCTAGATTTTGATCTAAGTAGGTGACATTATTCTTGAACATTTAATTCACGTATGACTTATGTATCAATACGGAAATTTGGGCAAGGGAACCCAAGTTCGAACCACTTGGACAATACTTACATTTTTCCTTGACTTTATTTTTAGTCTTAATGACATTGGGACCCTAGATCGAGCCCCAACATCAACATTCTATCTTTATTTTTCTCCTTGGATTCTCCTTTTATTTGGCCGAAGGGTTGTGGGATCGAACCCCCACAACCCCTTTTTATTTTTCATTTAAAATTGACCAATTCGCCTAGACCAAGAGGTTGTGGGATCAAACCCCCACAGCCTCTTTTATTTTACTCTTTATTTCGCTGGGAATTGGAAGGTTGTGGGTTCGAACCCCCACAGCCTCTTTATTTTATTTTTAATTTCGCTTGGGGCTGTGAGGTTGTGGGTTCGAACCCCCACAGCCTCCTTATTTTTATTTTTAATTAAAATTTACTTAGCTAGGCGTTTGGCAGTGAGGTTGTGGGATCGAGCCCCCATAGCCTCACTTTATTTTCTTATTTAATTCGCCCTTCTCCTTTCTAGCCTTGAGGTCGTGGGTTCGATTCCCACGCCTCACATTTTCTTTTCTTTAATTTTCTTCTTTCATTCGCTGCCTGGAGGTCGTTTGTTCGATTCCCACGCCTCCCATTTATTTATTTAAATTGTTGCTCTCTCCTTTCCTAACCAGTAGACCCCAGTTCGAATCCCCCCAATCCCATTTCATTACTTCTTGCGAGATTAAGGTTCTACACGGGTGAGGTCACAGGTTCGAATCCTGGTGGCCTCACCCCTTTAAATTAATTTAATTTTCCAGATTTCCCTTTTATATTTTAGCCTAAACTAAACTTATATTCTTGGTTGTACACTTAATCATTTTCTTAACTTATTTTCATCAATATTTCTACTTGAAAACTTGGGAAGATTCATGGATCGTTTAACACTTTTTGGGTACATTTCATGGATTCGTTTAGCCAAACTATTGACATTCAAATCAGCCCCACTTCCATTTTAATGAACATCACGATTTACATAGGTTTATACACGTAAATGACAACCAAAACATTATCAAACTTGAAGCCTAAATCGAAAGCTCATTCAGAGTACATTCACAGTAACCTTTTCGCACTTACACACACTTGCACAAACTTTCGGATACATGGTTGTCTTTCCTACGATTTCAAGTATACAATCAAAATCATGTTCATCACGAAATCATAACATACCTAAATCTATCAGCAATCATACCCAACCTACGATTCATTGGGAGCTAGTGACAGGGGCATGCAAAAGGGGAAACAATCCTAGTTTTCGAATGAACAATATGAACCTTAAGGGGTCTCTTGGGAAAGGGACCAAGAGAGAAGAAAACCCATACCTTATTTTGACGTTCAAAACTTGAAGTTGCTTCCCAAAAACTCTACTCAAGAACTCGTCTACGCCTCCTCAATATCAACTCCACTCGAATGACAACCTCCCTTAGCCTAGTGTGCGATTAACGTTTATTTTCTTGTGATTTCGTGTGAGTTCTTCAAGTGTGAAGAACTTGGTTTATTTTTCTACTTTTGTATCTTATTTTGGCAGAGAAATGTCGTGAGAAAGAATGGGAGAGATTGAGCGTGAGAGTTGAGATATAGACGTGAGAGAGTGGGAGTTATATTAGGCTTTGGAGTCTAGTTTAGGACTTAGTCAAATAAGGTTTAGTTAATTAATAAAAATCTGATTTTTATTTTATTTTAAATAAGCTAATGAATAATAATTATTAATTAATTACATTAATTCAATAGCTTAAATAAAAATTACATAAATTCATTGCTTCCACCTAGGTTCGAACCCGGGTGGAGCAAGACTTAACTTCAAGAGCTCAATTTCGGCTCTCTCTCCCCAATTTGCCCCTCCACCTTATTAAATAAATAATTAATTATATATTTAGGGTAATTACGATATTACCCTTAGCCTGGTAAAAGATCATTTTACTCCTAGACCCTCAAAACTTAAGATTTCCTCTTTTTAAGTCAGGTAAAGACTCCTTCGAGTAAATCTTCGTATTTGAGAGCCCTACATGGTTGGTCCCAACCTTTCCAAGCTCAACTAACTCCCCAAGTTAGTTGGCTTGGCTGTAGAAAGGGTTCCGAGGTCTGGTTCTACGCGCATCAATCCGTGTGAACCCTGGTCTAATCGTAGGCATTCTTGACACATTAAGCATTTCTTATCTTATTCATTTTTAGGGTTGTTACATTTTTCCCCCCTTAGGAACATTCGTCCCCGAATGACACTACCACTATATAGCGTAATGCCAATCAGATCATAACATAATCACTATGCACATTCAAGCAATAGTAACAAAATATGGAGAGATAAGGAAACATAGACTTAAGAGTAAGAAGTCTAACCTCAAGAGTTGAAAAGATGAGGGTAACGGGATCTCATATCAGCCTCAGCCTCCCACGTAGCACCCTCAACAAGATGATTTCTCCACAATACCATCACTGTGGCAATCTCTTTGTTCCTCAACCGCTTGATCTGTCTGTCTAAGATCTCAACAGGTACCTCCTCATAGGACAAGTCTTCATCGACCCCCAAACCTTCCACAGGTAGAATCGATGTTGGATCACCTAGGCACTTCTTTAACATAGATACATGAAAGACTGGATGGACAGAAGCTAGTTCCGCAGGCAATGCCAACTCATAAGCCACCTCACCCACACGCTGTAGGATCTCGTATGGCCCAACATACCTCGGACTCAACTTCCCCTTCCTGCCAAACCTCATCACCCCCTTCATAGGTGATATCTTCAGATAGACCTGGTCACCAACATCAAACTCTAAGGGCCATTTTCTGTTATCTGCATATGACTTCTGCCGACTGTAAGCAGTATCCAAACTGTCCCTAATCACTCTGACCTTCTCTAAGGCCTCATGAATAATCTCTGGACCCAAAATGGATGACTCTCCAACCTCGAATCACCCAACTGGAGATCTACACCTCCTACCATACAGTGCCTCAAACGGTGCCATCCCAATGCTGGAGTGATAGCTATTATTATATGAGAACTCTATCAAAGGTAGATGGTCATCCCAGCTACCCCTGAAGTCAATCACACACGCTCTCAATATGTTCTCCAATGTCTGAATGGTGCGCTCTGCCTGCCCATCAGTCTGAGGATGCGTGCCCAAGTTCTTCTGGAAAGATCTCCAGAAATGTGAAGTAAACTGAGCTCCTCTATCTGAAATGATAGACAAAGGAATCCCATGCCATCTCACAATCTCATCAATGTAGAGTCTCTCATAATCCTCGGCTCTATAAGTAGACTTCACAGGGATAAAGTGGGCAGACTTAGTCAATCTATCCACAATAACCCATATGGAGTCATGCTGCCTCCTAGTCCTCGGAAGACCAACCACGAAGTCCATATTAATGGCCTCCCACTTCCAAGTCAGAACCTCAATAATCGGAGTCATACCGTCAGGCTTAAGATGTTCTGCCTTAACCTGTTGACAATTAGGACACTTGGCCACATATTCTGCAATGTTCTTCTTCATGCCATCCCACCAATAAATCTGCTTAAGATCATGATACATCTTGGTGGAACCTGGATGTATGGAATATCTGGAACCATGGGCCTCTGCAACAATCCTGGTCCGTAAATTATCCACATCTGGTACACACAGCCTGTCCTGATACCTAAGTATGCCATCACCTCCCAAAGCGAAAGACTCATTCATCTTTATCAACACTGAGTCCTTCAACTCCATCAACACAGGATCTAGATGCTGACCCTGCTTGACTTCAACTACCAAGGATGATTCAGAACTAGGATGAACTGAAACACCCCCACTAGTAGAGTCAACCAATCGCACACCCAGTCTGGCCAGTCTGTGTACATCTTTCACCAACTCCTTCTTCTCATCCTCAACGTGGGCTGTATTTCCCATTCTCATCCTTCTCAAAGCATCAGCCACAACATTAGCCTTACCTGGATGGTAGTGAACATTCATATCATAATCCTTCAACAGATCCAACCATCTCCACTGACGTAGATTCAACTCCCTCTGTGTGAACACGTACTGGAGACTCTTGTGGTCTGTGAATACATCCACATGCACTCCATACAAGTAGTGCCTCCATAGCTTCAGTGCAAACACCACAGCTGCCAACTCCAGGTCATGAGTGGGATAATTCTTCTCATGAATCTTGAGCTGTCTGGACGCATAGGCTATCACCTTACTAACCTGCATAAGAACACAACCCAAACCAACCCTAGATGCATCACAGTAAACAGTGTAATTCTCACCACACTTAGGCAAAGTAAGCACCGGGGCTGAAGTGAGTCTGTCCTTGAGCTCCTGGAAACTCTTCTCACAAGTCTCCGTCCATTCAAACTTGGATTTCTTCTTATTCAAAGCTGTCAATGGGGTAGCAATGGAAGAAAAGCCCTTCACAAACCTGCGGTAGTAACCAGCCAATCCCAGAAAGCTACGGATGTCAGTGGGAGTATTAGGCTTTGGCCAGTTCTTCACAGTCTCAGGCTTCAGGGATCCACCTCCACGCCCTGATCGGACACAACATGACCCACGAAGGTCACTGATCTAAGCCAAAATTCACACTTGCTGAATTTGGCATACAGCTGATGTTGTCTAAGTACCTGTAAGGTTAGTCTCAAATGTTGTTCATGCTCTTCCTTGGTCCTAGAGTAGATGAGAATGTCATCAATGAATACTATGATGAAAGAGTCAAGGTATTCATTGAAGACTCGGTTCATAAGGTCCATAAATGCAGCAGCCATTCGTAAGACCAAATGACATGACTAAGAACTCATAATGACCATAACGGGTACGAAAGGCTGTCTTTGGGATATCTCCATCCCTAACCCTAAGCTGATGATACCCTGAACGAAGATCAATCTTAGAGAAGAAACTAGACCCTTGGAGTTGATCGAACAAATCATCTATTCTGGGAAGTGGATACTTATTCTTTATAGTGACTTGGTTGAGCTACCAATAATCGATACACATTCTAAGGGTTCCATCTTTCTTTTTCACAAACAACACTGGAGCGCCCCAAGGGGATATGCTCGGTTGAATGAAACCCTTGTCAGTGAGATCTTTTAACTGCAGCTTCAACTCTTTGAGTTCAGCTGGAGCCATTCTGTAAGAAGGAATTTAAATTGGTTTAGTATCGGGTTCTAAGTCGATACCAAAATTAATCTCTCGAGTGGGAGGGACTCCAGGTAAATCATCAGGAAATACATCTAGGAACTCATTCACTACAGGCACTGAGTCTATGGAAGGAATGTCATGATCTAAATCATTAACACTCACAATATGACACAATAACCCCTTGGACATCATTTTATTGGCCTTAAGGTTCGAAATCAAGAGGTTAGGACGACTCGAGTTGTACCCCTCCCAGACTAGCTCCTCTTCATCAGGGAAACGAAATCTCACCACTCTACTACGACAGTCCAAACAAGCATAACAACTGTGAAGCCAGTCCATGCCAAGAATAACATCAAAATCATGCATGGGTAACTCAACCAAGTCTGCACACATAGTCTTACCACTTACAACTATTGGGCAATCCTTGTATACTCTATCAGTTCTTACATTTTCTCCTAAAGGTGTACTAACCACTATAGGATCATGCAGAACTTCAGGCAATATCTCAAAAGTGAGAGCAAGCAAAGGAGTTACAAAGGAAAGCGTAGACCCTGGATCAAGTAAAGCATAAACAGAAGTTGAGAATACTTGCAGCATACCTGTGACCACATCAGCGGACTTCTCCTGCTCCTCCCTGCCCTTCAGGGCATAGAACCTGTTCCTCTTAGGAGGCTCGGCTGCTGCTGCACCCTGTGGATTAGGCCTAGGCTGAGCATTACCTCCAGCCTGACCTCTGTTCTGTGGGCAGTCTCTAACCATGTGCCCACTCTTACCGCAACCGAAGCAGGCATTAGTGCCCTGTCTGCACTCTCCACTGTGAGCACGGCCACACTTAGCACAGTTCTTTTTGGGACGCTGCATCTCACCTCCATTGCCCTTCTTGGGCTCAGGTCTGCCTCCTCTAGGTGTTGTACTCCTCTGAGAATTAGAGTTCCCAGAACTCTGTTGCCCCTTCTTGAACCTGGGCTGCTCACGGACGCCAAAATTGTTTCTGTGGCCTCCATGGCTGGGACCTGCCTGATCTTGAGGCTTAGGCCTCCTAGCATCACGAATACCCCTCTTTTTGCGGCTGTCCTCTACCTGCTGGACATGCACCATCAACCTGGAGAGGTCCATATTATCATGGAGCATCGCAGACCGACACTCCTCCTCCAGATCTCCATTGATTCCTGTGAGGAACCTGCTCATCTCATCCCTGCTGTTAGATACAAGGGAAGTAGCATACCTGGATAATTTAACAAACTTCAGTACTCATCTCATCCTTGCTGTTAGATACTAAGGAAAGTAGCATACCTGGATAGTTTAACAAACTTCAGGGAATACTCCCTGACTGTCATAGATCCCTGCTTAAGGTTGATAAACTCCTCAACCTTTGCCTCCCTCATCTCCCTGGGAAAGAATCTCTCCAGGAAGGCTGTCTTAAACAGCTCCCAAGTGACTGGAACTCCGCCCAAAGCTCGGCTATCCTGCCACATCTTGCACCAAGTCTGTGCAACATCCTTGAGCTGATAGGAAGCCAGCTCAGCCTTCTCAGTATCTGTGGCCCCCATAGCCACCAAATCTTATGCACCTCGTCCACAAACTCCTGGGGATCCTCTGAAGTCTTGGACCCTGTGAAAATAGGAGGATTCATCCTCGTAAAGTCTCGCAGCCTGTCAGCCACGCTACGTACCGGTGGGTTCTCCCGCTGAACATTCTGCCGGTTGACCTGGTCAGTCATGGCCTGGGCCTGCATAGTGATGGCCTGTGCCATCTATGCCAAAGATGCCTGCACCTCCGCATCAGTCAACCCAGCTGGGTTAACTGGCATAGCCACTCCTTCAGCTGGAGCCTGGGGTGGAACCTGATTGCCCCCAGCAGCTGCACCTCCTCTCCTCTGACCAATGATTCTCCTAGTATTCATTCTCTGAAAACAACAATGATTGATGTTAGACACGCTCATAACACCAAGAAATTAGACATTAGGAAAAGCACGATAAGATAAGAAGAAGGGAAATTTTCCTACGCATCATGCAGTCTCTAATTCAGGATAGTGGTGAACTTCACTACCATGACTTAGAAACTACTAAATGTGGTTGATGTGAACTCATTATTCTTGGAATTTAACCTAGTGCTCTGATACCAACTTTGTCACGACTGGAATCTAGACCCCAGACGAGACCGGCGTCGTTGACCTCTCAGAGGTCGCAGACAAGCCTACTTACGTCATTCTTACTTCATCTAGGTTAATTTTAGCGGAAAATTTGAACTTTTTGTTTTCTTATTTCATGATAAACATTTTAAACTTAACATCATGGGCGTTCACAAATTAACCATCTAATATAGAGATAATCAAAAGAAAGAAACAGTGCAATACTGTAATAAATGTATAATTGCCAAAATGGCACCAATACAGTGTCTGAAATAAAAACGGAAAGAAACACTAGTGGAACATGCTCCACTAGCTAAAGACTATATCTAAGCTAGATAGTAACGGTAGACATCCTCGAAAGCATGAGGGCCTACCAAGTCCGGATGAAAGCTCCACGTCCAGATAGCTGCAACGTCAACCTGTACGCTCTAGCGTCCACCTGTGCCTGCACCTAAAATTGTAGAGTTATATAGGGTTAGTACACATTTGTACTAAGTATGGGTATATGCAAGCACACACCAAGGACATGCATGAGAAAGGATAGCTCTTTCCTAGAAACATGATTATGGAAAGTCAAGTTAGTGGACTTGCCAAATTGGGATTAGGAAAGTTAATGAAATTTCCAAATTTGGATTAGGAAAGTCAGTGAGCTTTCCAAATTTAGATTAGGAAAGTCATGCCATGAGAGTAACATGCATCATCATACTTATCATATTGCACACATCACATAACATCTTACACATAGCACATATCATATAGCATACAACACATAACATCTTTTATAACATTCATTCATATGCCATGAGACCTTGGAATCATGGACTTGGCATTAAGACTTTCCAAAATGAGGGCTCAACATATGGGACCTCAACTAGGGAGTCTTCATTAGCAAACACAGAGTCTGCTTCATTCATTCATACGTACTTCATTTCATTTCATTCATAGGCTAGTGTGAACACCAGCTATACCTAGGATGTAGTTTAAGACTTTCATCGGGTTTGCTGTGCAATGATCAAGAATAACCTAGTGTCATTACTTGAGTCTAGCTCACCTCTTGATTATCCTATCCTAACACCTTTGGTATCGTTCATTTCATTATGTGCATCATTTGAGGCTGGCCTCATTCATTCATTGGGAACTTTAACTTTAACCGACATAGATCATGTGAGCATCATGAAATCCAGTGTCTCCCCCACACCAAAAAGAGGTGGAATCACCGGCCAAGGTGACCCAAAACATGCTAGCGTACATGGGAATTTAACCCCGCCAGATCCCTATATTGGCAGTATAGGTTCGAAGACCAGGAGATATAAGGAGACCCATACCCGGCAAGACGGACAGTCTCATCTCATGAGAGTTACGTGAACCTCCGCCCTTCCCGAAAGAAGGCATCACCGCTCATAGCTAGTCTATCGGTGCTCAGTATAAAGTTCCATTACATTCAACTCATACGTCATGGAATGGCTTCTAGTATGAGGACATCATGCTCAATAGATGATTTCTCATCTCATCATTAGTATTAAGTGTGTTAATCTCAATACTTTCATTAGAGTGTTCATAGAGACTGGTCTCTTCATTAACTTTACACTCTCATAGGTGAGTACGTTTTGGTAACAATTACTTAGGCTCATTTGAGATTTGCTCATCTTTTACATTAGCCTCATATAATGTTGTCACCACATTCATTAACATTAGCACAATTCCTCTTCATAATTACTCACCCCATTTTACGTGAATGTTCATTTCATCATATGCCAATGCACTTGGCCATTTGTGTGTTTCACACTCTTACTTAACCCTTCTAGGGTTTCATCATTTCATTACATAATAATCATTTCATCGTATGTCAATGCACTTGGCCATTTAGTGTGTTTTACCTCGTACTTAACCCTTCTAGGGTTACTTCATTTCAGTACATACATCTTAGGTTCACTTATTTTTAAACGTATGCTAGACTTATGGGTCTATACATACAAGCCATGAGGCTTCATTCATAGTTCGTTAAGTGACTCATATCTTCCTAAGATTATGTAGTACAAGACTTATGTATCTTGTATATATGCCAAGATCTTGATTTCGATCTAAGTAGGTGGCATTATTCTTGAACATTTAATTCACGTATGACTTATGTATCAATACAGAAATTTGGGCAAGGGAACCCAAGTTCGAACCACTTGGATAATACTTACATTTTTCCTTTACTTTATTTTTAGTCTTCATGACATTGGGACCCTAGATCAAGCCCCAACATCAACATTCTATTTTTATTTTTCTCCTTGGATTTTCACTTTATTTAGCCGAAGGGTTGTGGGATCGAACCCCCACAACCCCTTTTATTTTTCACTTAAAATTTTGTTGTCCCATTTCGCCTAGACCAAGAGGTTGTGGGATCAAACCCCCACAGCCTCTTTTTATTTTAGTCTTTATTTCGCTGGAAATGGGAGGTTGTGGGTTCGAACCCCCACAACCTCCTTATTTTATTTTTAATTTCGCTAGGGGCTGTGAGGTTGTGGGTTTGAACCCCCACAGCCTCCTTATTTTTATTTTAGTTAAAGTTTACTTAGTTAGGCGTTTGGCAGTGAGGTTGTGGGATCGATACCCCGCAGCCTCACTTTATTTTCTTATTTAATTCGCCCTTCTACTTTCCAGCCTTGAGGTCGTGGGTTCGATTCCCACGCCTCATATTTTCTTTTCTATAATTTTTCTTCTTTCATTCGCTGCCTGGAGGTCGTGGGTTCGATTCCCACGCCTCCCATTTATTTATTTAAATTGTTGTTCTCTCCTTTCCCAACCAGCAGATCCAATTTCGATTCCCCCCAACCCCTTTCCTTTTTGCGAATTTAAACTGCCACACGGGTGAGGTCACAAGTTCGAATCCTGGTGGCCTCACCCCTTTAAAATTCATTAAATTTTTCAGATTTCTTCATTAAACTTTAGCCTAAACTAAAATTGTATTTTTGGCTGGAACTTTACCATCTTATTAACTTATTTTCATCAATATTTTCACTTGAAAACTTAGGACAATTCATGGATAGTTTGATACTTTTTTTGGGGGGGAGTATTTCATGGATTCGTTTAGCCAAAATGTTGACACTCAAATCAGCCCCATCTCCATTTTAATGAATATTACGATTACATAGATTTATACACGTAAAATGACAACCAAAACATTATCAAATTATAAGCCTAAATCGAAACCTCATTTACAGTGCATTTACAGTAACCTTTTCACACATACACACACTTGCACAAATTTTCGAATACATGGTTCTCTTTCCTACGATTTCAAGTATACAATCTAAAATCATGTTCATCACGAAATCATAACATACTTAAATCTACCAGCAATCATACCCAACCAATGATTCATTGGGAGCTAGTGACAGGGGCATGCAAAAGGGGAAACAATCCTAGTTTTCGAATGAACAATATGAACCTTAAGGGGTCTCTTGGGAAAGGGACCAAGAGAGAAGAAAAACCATACCTTATTTTGACGTTCAAAACATGAAATTGCCGCCCAAAAACTCTCTAAAACTCACGTCCAAGCCAAGTATTCAACACAAAACTTTCGACGGAAAAACCCTCTCTTTGCCTAACGTTTTTACTTAGCTTGTTTTCTTATGTTTTCGTGTGAGTTCTTCAAGTGTGAAGAACTCTAGTAATTTTTCTGTTCTTGTAGTTGTTTTGGAAGAGAGTAATCATGAAAAACAAATGGAGAAATGTGAGAGAGATGAGCGTGAGAGAGAGTTAAAAGAGGTGAAGTAGTTTACACTTAGTCAACTAGGAGACTTAGTCATAAAAATATATTAATTAATAAATAAATAATAATTAATAATAAAATCTGATTTTCCTTTTAAAATCAGCCATTAATTATTAATTTATTAAATTAATTCACCAATAAAAAAAATCACATTAAATCATTGCTCCCACCTAGGTTCGAACCCGGGTGGAGCAAGACTTAACTTCAAGAGCTCCATTTCGTCTCTCTCTCCCAAATTTTCCCCTCCACCTTCTTAAATAATTAATTAATTATATATTTAGGGTAATTACGATACCACCCTTAGCCTAGTAAAAGAATATTTTACCCCTAGACCCTCAAAACTTAAGATTTCCTCTTTTTTATGTCCGGTAAAGACTCCTTCGAGTAAATCTTCGTATTCGAGAGCCCTACATGGTTGGTCCCAACCTTTCCAAGCTTAACTAACTCCCCAAGTTAGTTAGCTTGGCTGTATCAAGGGTTCCGAGGTCTGGTTCTACGCGCATCAATCCGTGTGAACCCTGGTCTAATCATAGGCATTCTTGACACATTAAGCATTTCTTATCTTATACATTTTTAGGGTTGTTACAATGATTTTCAGCTAACAATTGATCATGAGCTCCAACCGGTAGTGGAACTCCCCGGTTGAGATCATCATCGAGAATGCCCAGATTTCGGTTCATTCTACGCATTGTGCGTTCAAGTTCTGGGTCGGGTGAGATTATGGGTACTCCTCTACTCCGTGTACTTGGCATGCACTAAAGTTAGATCTCCAAGAGACAAAAACAAAAGAGAAAAAGTAAAATTAGGAAATTGTTGACTAAACTTGAGTAATGTGCTTAAAGTTAATCTAAAAGCCACTTTCCCCGACAGCGGCGCCAAAATTTGATACACTCAAATTTACTTCTCGAAAAGAAGTATAAGCGGTCGTATCAAGTAAAGAACCCTACTATGAGTTTGGGGTCGATCCCACGAGGAAAATGATTTTGACTTAACTTTAACCTACGATTACTTCTATTTAGTCAAGTCCTTTCCGAAAACAAGTAATAAAAATGGGGATTTTAAGTAACAAATGTAATTAACTATTTCTAAGTAAACAAGTGGCAAGTTCAAAGATTTGATTTTTATCAAGTAATGAGAGTAACTAGGGCATAAGTGTTCCCCACAGGTTCATAACACGGTAATTCTAGCTAATAACAATCCTTTCCTAGTTTCTTGCATGCAAAGTGGTAAGTTATATATCCTTAATTCCTTGGTCCGGCAACTAGGAAATTTCACTCCGCACCTTGGTCCAGCTACGTGTGTATGCTTTACTAAACCTTACCTTTACCTCATATTAAACATCATAATCGATGTTTGGCTTAGTTGTTACTTTGCACCAATCGACACTAGCATATTAGATAGTGTATACTAAATATACGTTGATAATTCTTTTCTTATTATCTACCTCCTTGGTCCGGCAAGTAGCAACAAGGCGAGTTCTAACGCGTGCACTCGTTAAAAAGACTTCTAAACGAAAGAATTATCAATACATGCGAGAAACTATTCGAGAATTGTTATTTTAGCTAGTTTTTACCTTGTTATTTACCTATGGTTCCCACAACCCTAGTTATGGATTTAGTTACCCATGTTAATAATCACACAATTCATGTTAATTAGATAAGAATTCATGTACTTACTTTGATGAGATTGACGAAAATCCAGAAAATTACTTGAATTAATCAAAAGTCTTGCAACAAACGATTCTAAAAAATAGAATAATTTCCCAAAAATCACAAGTTCAACAACTAGAACAATAAAACTGAAAATGCCAAAAAGTCTAACCCCAAAAACGAGGTTTTTACAAGTATTTATAATAAAGAAGTCCTATCATAAAAGGGAAATCTTTTTAAGGAAAATCTGCCCAAAAAATGCGTCTGAGTTGACGACCAGGACGACGGACCATCGAGGCCACGAAGGACCGTCGAGGCCCCCCGTTGTTCCACACTTAGCTTCTTTTTCAGCTGCTTTCTTCTCCAACTTACTGTTACCATCGACGTACAAGGATGACGGTCCGTTGAGTGCATGATGGTCCGTCGATGGCTTCCGTTTCTCCACACTTAGAATCTTTTCAAGACGGGTACTGGGGCTACTTTCTGTTAACGATAACGGATATGCAGGACGGTCCATCGTGGAGATGACGGTCCTTCGAGGGTCTCCATAGCCCTACACTTGGTCAGAATTCCCCGATCTTCTTTCAACAGCATTTCCTTCATACGACGGTTGCCACCTACGGACCGTCAAGGGGTCGACGGACCGTCGATGGCTCCGTAGGTCGTCACTTCTGCAATTTTAGCACAATTCTTACGCGTTTCCGTTCTAGACAGATTTCCTGCAAACAAAGAGAAAAATACATTAAAACTAATACAAAAAGCCCTTAGACACACCCTAAACTTAAGGAAAAAGCATTAAAAGTACCGTGAAACCACGGTACATCAGTGGTTTAGCCAAATAGTTCATCGCATTTACTTTTTTTGCACCCCCGGTGACATGTTTCAACACTAACCCGATCTCAGTTCTCATTTGAGCCATCTCTTCACGAATCTCATCTGCGGTTGGGTTGTGTGTAGATTGCACCGCAAAAGTGTTTCTCCCAGTATCCGACTTCCTAGTGCTCCAAGCTTTATTATTTTGGGAGATTTTCTCTAACTTCTCAGCTATCTCTACATAAGTACACTCCCCATAAGAACCACCCGTAATCGTATCAAGAGCTGCTTTATTATTATCATCTTTCCCCCGATAGAAGTACTCTTTCAATGACTCATCATCAATGCGGTGGTTTGGGACACTTCTCAAGAATGAGGTGAACCTATCCCAAGAACTACTTACTGACTCCCCTGGTAATGCTACAAAGTTGTTCACCCTATTTTTGTGGTTGAGCTTCTTAGACACCGGATAGTAACGTGCTAGGAACACATCCCTCAATTGGTTCCAAGTATAGATAGAGTTATAGGGAAGCTCAGTAAACCATATAGCAGCCTCACCCGTCAGTGAGAGAGGGAACACTCTTAACCCAATGACGTCCATGTCCAAGTCAGGCCTCCCTACACAACTCTTACACACTGACCTTAGTTTGGCGATGTGAGCATGTGGATCCTCAGATGGTAGCCCCAAAAACAAACCTCTAGCGGTGAGCATTTGCATCAATCTACTAGTTACTACGAAAGTATGACCATGTGGTAGAGGAGGTAGGACAAGTGGCCCGTCAGAGTCAGTGATGTTAACATTTCCCCTATAGTACTCTTGAGGGCGTGGGGCAGGAGGTTGCCTCCTCATATCACCATCACCAAGGTTCTCAACCATCACTTGATTATGATCATCAACCAACGGAGGAAGTTGACGGTTTATCTCATCACCAATAATAGCAGGATTGTGTAGATTGTTCATTGTACGAAGTGTACGGTTTAGTTCTGGATCAAGTGAAAGTATTGTTTCTCCTCGACTCCGTGTACTTGGCATACACTAGAGCTAGACCTGCGAGAGACAAAAAGAAAAAGAAAAAGCATTTCCTATGAAATTGTTGACTAAAATTCGGTAATGTGCTTAAAGATAATCTAAAAGCCACTTTCCCCGGCAGTGGCGCAAAAATTTGATATTCTCAAATTATACTTCCCTAAAAAAGTATACGCGGTCGTATCAAGTAAAGAACCCAATTGTTAGGTTGGGGTCGATCCCACGAGGAAAATGGTTTAGACTTAACTTTAAAGTACAATTACGTCTATTTAGTCAATTCCTTTTCTAAAACAGTTAAATAAAAGGGGGGGTTTGTGTAAAAAAATGTTCAATTATTTCTAAGTAAACAAGTAGCAAGCTTAAAACTTTGGTCTTTATCAAGTGATGAGAGAAACTAGGGCGTAAGTTTTCCCCATAGGTTTAATGGAAATCATGTGATGATCGTTGAACATTAGCTAAAATTGTGGAGTCTTGTTTGATTATTGTGTTGAATGCCATGTGTGGGTAGGTCATCTTGAAATGTGTTCTTGATAATACGTAGAATTTGCCCCGTTGTTCCAATTGGATAGTGCAAGCGAATGATAGAGATGATCTTATGCAATTTGTGAAGAGTGAGACAATTTTTCCATTATACCTCTTTGTGGCCACCTTGTGAGAATGTGAACCTAGTTTTGCACC
Source organism: Solanum lycopersicoides (assembly GCA_022817965.1). Lineage (NCBI taxonomy): Eukaryota > Viridiplantae > Streptophyta > Magnoliopsida > Solanales > Solanaceae > Solanum > Solanum lycopersicoides. Next base: position 47,615,179 of record CM040627.1, on the reverse strand, counting down.
ATTTGAGCTTATCCATTTCTTTGTATGAACCTTAAACATAAATTGCCTTTTCCTTCCCCACCTAACATCTTCATGGAGCATTGATTGTGTTGAATAGCCAGCTTAGGCCAAAATCCTAAGTTGGGGTTGTGGTGAAAAAGAAGAAAAATCATGAAACTTGAAGAATATACCCTTGAATGATCTGGTTTAAAAAGATGGAACCACTCAATGTAGAAAAATGAAAACAAGAAAAGAATTGAAAAATAAAATAGATAGGACAAGAAGAAAATGTTCAAAAAAATAGGTTGAAATAAAGTGGGAGCAATGAGAAAATGAAATGGGTTACCAAACGAAGCTTCATTAAAAAATAGGGTGTGAATTTTGAAAATTGAAAGTGTGATAGAAAAGGTGAAAGAATGAAGTTCAAGGCATCCTCATGAAGGTGCTAGTCACTAAGCCTAAATTATCATACCCTAACACTCACTCTCGATATTAATAATGAAAGACATTTGAGATATTGATTGAGTATAATATCATGTTGATTGGAAAACAAGGGCAAGCCTATGAGAAATATGTTGCATGTGTTATTTTTTGAGAGGGTGAGAGTTTTTTGTGATTCTAACATTCTAAAAATTTTGATTCTCTTTGTGTGAAGGAATCAATTTTGTTGTTAGGGTATTCAAATACTCTCGTTGTGCTTGAACATGAATTTGAAGCAAGCATTGATAACTTGAGTCTATTTTATTTTGGTAAGTCATAGTTTGAAACTTAGAGTGCACAATTGAACATTGCATGGGTAGGTTGACCCACTTGTGTGCATTCATATTCAGACTTTAGTAGCATTGCTTGTAGACATCCTTGTTGAACTGATTGGTCTTGAGATCTTACGTGAGGAAAAGCAAAGGTTTAAGTTAGGGGTGTTGATGAGTCTGAGATTTCAACTCATTCAGGGCTTGGTTTTCAATGTTTTATTGTCCTCGATGCCTAATTTATGCTCTAAACTGATGTTAAGTTGTTGAATTACAGCAATAAAGGCAAAGGATAAAGGCAAGGACATTACCAGACTAAAATGAGCGAAAAAGATGAAAACGGCTGAAGATAGCAAAATATGAGAACCACCAAGCAACTCAGCGACTTGTCGAGTGGTAATTCAGCTCGCCTAAAGTTCTAGACTGCCAGCCCTAGGGAGAAGCCAAATTGACGATAGATTCATACCCCCACTGAACTGACGGATGGATCGACGACACAGACTTGGATCGCCTAAAGTCACATAACCATGATGTTAAAGAGACAAGGCAAACCGGTGATGGAATGGAATCATTGGCGTATAACTAATTTGGTCGACAATGCCCAAAAAACCCCGCCTACTGATCCTTGAGGCCATAAATTTGAGAAAGTATGGATTTGATTTCAAAAGGCAGAAAAATGGTCCAGTCTTGAGTCCAGTCATTCCCTAAGTAATATTTCCATTGTAGAACTTGGAGCTTTTAATTGAGACTTGCTTTTAGATTGTTTAAGGAGTTTTCTAATAGATTTTGAGTTGGGTTTTCCATATTAAGCATATTTTTATCATTGGAAAGACTAGGGTTGCAATACCTACATTATAGAAAACGTAACTAATATTGAATTCTTCTTTATTATGATAGGTGACTAAAACCCCAATTCTTGGGGTGTGATCATGTTATTATTTGTTCTAATTAGCTTATAGGTATTGTTGTTTACTAGTTCAAATGTTTTAAATTATGTATTAAATCATGAATTGTAGTTGAAAAAGTAATTCTAGCTTAGTGTTCTAGGCCTGCTAGAGAGAGAGAGAGTTTTTAGAACCAAGGTTATCGATTAATGATTGTAGTGATTGGGTTGTTGTGGGTTCACCTCGAGAGAGTGAATCTTAATTTGATCCTACCTATTTAGCTCGAGTGTGTATGAATAACGGTATTGGGTTGTTTATATTGTCATGATTGTCTAGGTTTGAGTGAAATCACTTGAATCGTAGTAGTTGTTCGAGAGAAAGTTATTGCATCAATAGACTAGCCTACCCACTGAGATTTAACAACTGTTAGTAAATTTCAATTACCCATATAGCAAAATTATCGTATAATCAATCACATTCTTGAAAAATCTCTATCTACTTGTCTACTCCCCCATTGTCGTATTTTTTGTAGTTGATAATTGATGCTTTTAAACCTCCACCTGACATTCGTTGTCAAACCATTAAAATACTTTTCGTGGTTTCGATAATTTCTACTTCAGTAACTGATTGGACCACAATCTCTACTTCTTAATCTAATTTTGTATTGTACCGTTCCCTATGCGTTAAACCCCAACTCTTTGTTGGGTTATATACTAGATTATGATTGCATACACCTAGTATTCAATGAGGTATATTTGAGCATTTATCAAAATTCAATTGCTTATCTTCAATGGAGAAACAGAGACATGACATGAAATCCTAGGTTAAATCCTTCTTATTCAAGCTTTCTAGAGAGAGAAATATTTTAGAGAGGAGACTTGTTATTCTTTTTGAAATTTGAGAGAATGATTTCAATTGACGAAATTTTGGGGTTTAAAGACTTATATAGGTGTCATACTTAAGGGTAAAACGTTATAATATTAGTATAAAATAATTAGGAAAAGACCAAATTGCCCGTAAAAATAATTGTCAACCTAAGGCTAGCCAAACCCACGGTCCGAGGCTCAGTCCACATGTCGTGGCTGGCCTCTGTTGGATGGGACCAATAGCTTTTAAAAACTTCTATATGCCCCCTCTCAAGTACGAGGTGTTACATTATCTCACCCTTGGGATTATTCATCATGGAATTAGATTCAAAAAATCATTAGAGGGGTGAAAACTAATTCTAACATCCCATCATGCATGTAATACACATATCTGAGGAGGAAACATCAACTCCACGAAAAACACATCACAAAACATCACATCATGAGGTCTATATTCAACTCATACTCAATGCACATAAACATGTAGTGTCACACCCGGAGAGTACACCCCGAATGAGACCAGCGTCGTTAACCTCTCAGAGGTCGCAGACAAGTCTCTTCTTAGCTTTCATCACAATTATACAGTTAAATTTAGCGGAAAATTTAAAACTTTTACATTCTACTTGAAGTATACTTAGACTTCATACTTAACATTCATAAACCATATGATATTCTAAGTAATTGTCTCATAAATATAATAAACCATCTAAGACTTCAAATCTGGACTTAGCTAATAAATAGTCAATATGCCATATAGTCCTTAATACAAAAGAATCCAAAGAAAATAATGGAAATAGCATATTCTTAAAACTACTAAAAATCTACGTAAGATAGAATATGAAAGAAAGCATCCCCAAACATGAGGACCTACCAAGACTTGGAGAAAGAGTTCCAAGCTTCTTCAAATCGACCTTCTTAGACTTCAATGGCCGGAACCTACAGTTGTAGTAATATAAAGTAATGGGGTTAGTACGCCACATGTACTAAGTATGGGTATATGCACATAAACATAAGGACATGCATGAAAAAGGATCATTATCGTTTCATTAGAAAATATGCTAAGTCATATAAAAGTCTTCAATGCACCTACCGCACAACATATACAAGTTAAGGATTCCATAAACTTACAACATGATCATAATCAAAGACATATTTTCATAGAGTCATATAACTTTTCATATTCAATAGATCATATATACATAACATACAAAACACTTACCAATGATCTCATCCCCAACCTACAAGTGCAATGGTCATGTCAAGCCCCATAACCCCACACAACCAAGTAGATAAGATAGGAGACCATAAGTAAAGATCTGCTTCATGTAACTTGTAATATAAGTAGTCATCACTTCATATAGCAATATAGCATAGTAACATATTCATCATAATGACCAACATCATATAAGAGTAACATCACGTATCTTAATCATCATACCTTTCATATTATCATATTACATAATAACAATCTCCTAGGACTTCCCTTAGAGTCAACTTGTGCAATGTCTAGGTAGAGTCCCATACCCCTACCTATACTAAGTAGAATCCTCAAGTCACCCTAGTCAACGTTCATTTACTTGTCTTTCATTTTACATGAGGGAACATTCTCTTAACATACATAGACCATGTGAACTAAACATGGAATCCAGTGTCTTCCCCACACCGAAAAGAGGTGGTTCACCGGCCAAAGTGAAACCGAATACTTCCTAGCTTTCTTAGGTGGATCCACTTGCTAATATCCTATGATGATAACATAGTTCGAGAAATAGGAGATGTATTATAGACCCATAGTTCCACATAACATGGCAGCCTCAATCTCATGAGAATCATTATGAACCTACCTTCCAACTAGGGAAGGGACATTTCTCATATCTAGTCCATCGGTGCTTAGCTTAAGTCCCTTTATTGAAATAACCTTTAAGTTGTTTTTCATCATAAACTTATCATAGGTCATAAAAGATTAACTCCTTGTATAACATGATCATGAGCTCTTTTAGGATTAGATGATAATTTACTTTCATCTCAACCCTTCATATGTGAGATTAACATAACATAGTCATCTTGTGTAAAGCATACAAGAGAATATCATAGCTTGAATTTTCGTATTCTTATCATGATCTCACATTTAACATGTTCATATCCCGGCATATGCACATAAAGACATCATACATACTTTCATAACATAATATCATGATTCATAGGCTAACATAAACATTGTAGAGTAATCACAAATTTAGAGGACTTACCTCTTGCTTCCAAGAACCTTGTTCATCTTACAATATTCATAATCATACTTAGTGAAATACTCAATAACATAATCAAGAAAAACTCATCAAATAATGTACAAGATCAATTCATAGCGTAGGAGAAGGGAAACGGGTCGTTAAAGGGTTCACTCAAACCTTAAATTCCAACCCTAACATTTACACGTTTATCAAATACTATAAACATCTCATTCAAAACCATCACTTAGAGAAAGAACATATATCTCACGACATTCAAACATTATAAATCAAATACTCAGCAATTCGTGTGAAATTAACCATAGAAAACGTTTACTTTTCGGTAAAAATCACAAATCTAGGGTTAGGAAGAAAATTCGTTTTGTAGAGTAAAAACCCTAGTATTTGAAGTTCTTGAAAACTTATCTTGAAAGGACCTATTGGGGAAAGTAATCCCAAGAGTGAAAAACTCATACCTTATAGATGAAGAATCCACGAAAATCTGACTGGAAACATTGAAACCTTCGTCTTCTTCCTTAAGCTTTTCTTGTTCTTCAATGGAGTTTGAAAAGAGAGTGTTCTTGAGAGATTGAGAGAATTTTCGTGTGATCTGATTTGGGACGCGTAAAAGTGGTCTAAAACTGACGTAAAATAAATATAGTCATCCCAAAAGATCCTCCACTTAAAAGGGTCTTTTTAATAAGTTAAATTATCAAAACGCCCCTCCTAAATTGACTAAAAATAGGAGAGCATTTGATTAGCCAAATTCTGAAAATTTGCTAAGGGTTCGGGTTTGACCATGATTTTTAATTAATTAATTAAGTTGCTAATTTAATAAATTAAGTGACCTAGGGTAATTACTAAAGTATCCCTAAGTCATTAGGACCATAACCAACCCCTTTGGACCATCCTAAGTTAGGTACTAGGATGTTTCTTGAGTTAGTTACTCGGCTAGTGTCACCCTGTTAGGTTTTAGGATTTCGGGCACACTAGTTAGTTCATTTTAGTTAATCCTAGGTTAGTTAGCTAATTAGGTAAGTTAGTTAGAGCCTAAGATTGGTTAGGAAGCTAGGCCCCATGTGGATTGACACGACGCGTGCCTGCCCCCTAACCGCCCTAACCGAATTCGGTTGGGCTTGGTTGTTTGGTATCTTGGCCGGTAGCACATGTGCTTGCACATGTGTTGCTGCGCACTTCTTGTCCCAAGGATCCTCACTATTTCCTTGGGCACTGCTTAATCTACATGATCATTTTAAATGGTCATGTGCTATGGTACCTAAGGCTTGACACTCGGATGCCTCGTACCTAATGTGTGTGAGCTATGAAGGAAAATTTTTTAGCTTAGAGTCTTCATCGTAGGTACAATTCCTAAACAATCTTGGATTGTAGCATTTGAACATCAAAGTGTATTTTAAGTTACTTGTTTAAATATAGAAATTGGCTAACATCCTTAAGCAAATATTCTCTAACATGCCCAATATTACTCAATATTAGGCATTGGGATGCCTATGTACCCCAACACATATTCTTAAAACCTAATAGACTCTTCACTAGACAAGTGCATTTTCTGGGAATGTTACATGGCATTTCCGGAGTGTTACATGTAGATATCAATCAAATAAACTCATTTTCTCAAAACTTAAACTTTATCATGAACTATATAATTGAATAAATCATGGGAATATCTAAGACACATGGCTCCAAACAAAGAGTGAACCATGAGGAACTCATTACCTCAATAGAGAGTATGGGTATATAGAAAGAGATCAGGATATCGGGTTATCATATCGTCCTCGACCTCCAAAGTAGCGCCCTCAACTAACTGATCCTCCACAATAGTTTCAGGGAAGCAATTTCTTTATTTCTCAAATTCTTGATTTGCTAGTATAAAATATCAAATGGAAATTCTTAATAAGAAAGATTTTCCCAACTCCCAAACCTTCAAATGGAACGATGGATGTTGGATTACCAACACATTTCTTTTATCGGATGCACCAATGTCAATTCATTAACCAATTCAAGTTCATAGGAAACCTTTCCAACACACCCCAAAATCTGATATGAGTCTACATATGGGGGACTAAGATTCCCTTTCATACCAAACCTTATTGCACCCTTCATGGGTGAAATATTAACGTTGATCTAATCATGAACATCAAACTTAAAATGTCTTCTTCTAATATCAACATATGCCTTTTTCTACTTTAAGTCGTTTTCAACCTATCTCTAATAAGTTGAACCTTCTCTATGGCCTAATGAACCAACTCGAGACCTATTAGGAACACCTCACCCACCTCAAACAAACCTATAGGTGTTCTACATCTCCTACCATTCAATGCCTCAAAATAAATACATTACAATACTCGAGTGATAACTATTTCTATAAGCAAACTCAATCAATTGAAAATGGTCATCCCAATTACCCTTAAAACCAATCACAAAATCTCTCAACATATCATCCAAAGTTTGGATAGTACGCCACGCTTGCCCATTGGTTTGGGACGAAAGGTCGTACTGAGCTTAACACGAGTGCCAAAACCTCTTGAGAAATGTTTCAAAAACTGAGAAGTGAATTGAGTACCATCATCTAAGATAATGGATAATGGCATTTCATTCAACTTTAGCATCTCTCTCAAATACAAATTAGCATAATCCTCCACCGAGTAAGAAACCTTTATACGAATAAAATGATCTAATTTCATCATTCAATCTACTTTAACCAAATCAAGTCATGTTGTCGCCAGGTGCGAGGCAAACTGTCACGCCCCGAGCTACCCCTGAGATGCGGACACGAGACCTAAGACGATAAGTGATCCCAAAGTAACCCTTATGGCTTGATCATGAGCATACTAGACATAATAAACTGGTGTGGAAGCTAAATCATAATTAAAATAAAAAGATAAGGAATACCAATATACTATAACTAAGATATATGAAAATTCATGAGTTTAATACAATGAATATGTTGATGCAATACTAAGGTGAAACTAAATATGTCTGAAAATAGCCTCTAAATGACTAGAAATGTTCAGACATGCCCCAGCTAAGTCTAGCAAAACTGAAACTAAAGGAGTAAAAATGCTGGAAAAAATTAATGACTATTATCCTCGGAGAATGGGGACTCACCACTGATTCTGCTGAACTGGAGATCAGGAACAGATCTAAGCGTGATCTGGATACTCCGAACGTGAACTTACATCACGAGAAGATGTAGCGCACATATGCATCAGTACTTGAAAGGTACTACACAGGTAGGATAGAGTAAAGCTAAAATAATACATAACTGAACAAAGTAGTAAAGCAAAAGCATGTTTCCCATCTCTTCTCGAGAAACAAGTGGGTTATTTCTTTGCGAAACTATGCAATGATATAAACGGAACATGATATAGATTCTGAATGCTGAGACAAATGAATGGAGTGACCAATATATAACATGCTGAATTGAATATTTTATATACTGATAAATGGTCAATACAATGGAATCTGACTGAAATGTGGGAACTACTAATAACCATTATAAAACCACATGATCTAAATGTGGAGTCCGGTGTATACGCCCCATCGAGAGGACCTAATATACCTGCCAAAGGTATAAATACATGTTGGTTTGATTACTAAATTGATGCCACAGAGGGGACTTACAACTTACTTGGCTAGTAGTTCTGGGACTATTTGGGTACGTTAAACCCTAGTCCAGCTCGGTATTATGCTCTTCCCAATGAATTTAGTGGTTAATTGAATATAACTAAGTTTCTACAAAAACTAGATAGCTCAAACTGAACATGCAATCTTAGAACGCAATAATTAATCTCGTAATAATGCATTAATAACTGAGGCATGTATAACTGAATGACTAAAACATCTAACCTAGCATATGTAATTCAAGAACTAAAGAAATACATATTTAGGGTTCTGAAATTCATGCAATAAACTGATAATAACATGGGAATTTGATTTATAACATGTTAATAACTAATTCATGATGATCTGTTGTAATTCTAGAAACCCTAGGTCAATTCATATTAAGGGAATCAAGAAACTGACTGAATTATAGAGACCCAATGGGCGAAAAGAACCCACTAGTGAAATCCCACATACCTGGTGATGAATTCCACGGAGAAATTATTTGATTTTGAGGCTGGAATTGATGCAAAGTTTCTGCGTTCTTGAACTAGGGTTCCTTACCTTTTTCTCCTCTCTTGCTTCTAATTTTCTATGTTTTGATTAATGATTTTGACTTTGGTAAGTTCTAGTTATGTTTCTACGCTTAAACTTACTATAACCTCATGATTTATGGTCTAAATGACATAGTTTAGGGGACAAAAAAACAAGGAAAGACCAAAGGACCCATGACTTAAAAGTTGTCAGATTCCCTGACGCAATCGACTGACGGATCTTTAGTCGACTGATGGTCCGTACTGGACGACCGTTGTTTGGGACTGAGAGTTGAAATTCAGCTAGCAAATCGACAGAGTCGACTGACGGACCGTAAGTCAATTGGCGGTCCATACTGGTCGACCGTCGTTCACGACTAAGAACTAGAATTAAGATGATCAATCAATAGAGTCTACTGATGAAAATTAAGTCAACTCACAGTCTGTACTGGTCGACTGTCGTTCGTGACTAAAAACTGGAAGTTAGTTGTTCAATCAACAGAGTCGTTTAACAAACTGTAAGTCGACTGACAATCCGTACTAGTCGACCATCGTTTCTAACATAGAACAGAGAGTCCGCTAGCCCATCGACGGAATCGAATGAAAAACTGTAAGTCAACTTAAGTTCCATAGTTGGCTCTATCGCTGGGACCGGTAACTTCTGAAAATCTGCATTTTTTTGGTCTATTTTGGATACGGGTGTGATATTATCTCCCCCTTGGGACCAGTCGTCCTCGAATGATGACTAAACTAGCTTAAATGGATGGAGAGAGTTGCAATCCATACCACTAAACACTGAGAACTGAGTTTCTAACTACATTGAATTACATTAACATGCAATTACACTGAAAATGCAAGTACAAATTGAGGGAACATCATTCTAAAGCTTAATTCACGCTTGAATGACTGAAAAACTGAAGAGGAACTATTACCTAAAGTTGTAGTGGAATCGTAAGGAAAGAGGAGAGGATACTTGGCTTTAATGGCAGCTTCTGCTTCCCAAGTAGCTCCCTCTATGGACTGATTCCTCCACAAAATCTTGACTGAATCGACTTCTTTGTTTCTCAACCTTCTAACCTGACGGTCAATAATCTCAACTGGTACATCCTCATAAGAAAGACTATCTTTCACCTCCACACTCTCTAATAGAACTACAAAGGTTGTATTACCCACACACTTCTTCAAGAGCGAGATGTGGAAGACTGGATGCACTGCTGCTAGTTCTGCTGGCAACTCTAACTCATATGCCACCTTGGTAACCCTTTTCAAGATATTTTAAGGGTCTAGATATCTAGGACTGAGATTTCCTTTCTTGCAAATATCATCACCCCTTTCACCAGTGAAAATTTCAAGAAAACCCAATCATCAACTTGAAACTCTAGTTCCCTTCTCCTTACATCTGCATAAGATTTTTGCCGACTCTTGGTTGTCTTAAGTCTATCTCTAATGAGTTACACTTTCTCCATAGCATAATGGACTGAATCTGGCCCAACAAAATTTGTTTCACCTACTGCTAACAAACTAACATGAGATCTACATCTATGCCCATACAGTGCCTCATAAGGGTCCATCTGAATGCTGGAATGGTAGCTAATGTTGTAGGCGAACTCAATAAGAGGAAGGTGATCATCCCAACTATAACACCTCCAAAAATGACTTAGGTGAAACTAGGTCCTAAAGTGTTTGTCATGAAGTCTTGAAGTCCTAAGATGATTTAAAATGGTGTTTGAGGCAGTTTCTAAAGATTTTGGTGAAGTTTGAAGTCAAACGTCAAGGGACGATCAAGATGTTGGACGACTAGTCACTTATGTGCCTTATGTGTTTTCATGTGATTATGTGTAAGTAATTAGTATAAAAGGTCCTTATATGGTTTATAATAGTGTTTAGAGTCAGCATGTTGAGTTTGGTAAGGTTTGGAGGTCAAACGTCCAAGAACATCCAGTGAAGTTCGAAAGATAGCCATTTGACGTCCTTGTGAGTTTGGATGTGTTTTAGCATGTTGTGTGGCTTGTTTGATGTTGAAATTGTTTGGAGATGTTCCTAATACCTAGACGTGCGTGTTTATAGGTTTAACATCTAGGTACAACTCCACCTAGGACCCACAAGGGGCCCTAGAAGGAGGACCCCAACTTGGAGCTCAACACTGTCAGGCAGTGGCAATCGACTGCCCCAAACGACGGCCAGTCGATTAGACGACGGCCCATTAACGGGTGGCATATATGGATCCATGTAGACTGAAAGTGGAGGAGCTGCATATGCAACCAAAGGACCCCATCGACGGGGCGTGGTCTCACTAACGGACCGTCGATAGGGCATCGATGGTGCTGCAATTCTGCTAGTTCTTCTGTTAAGACTAGGGGTTTTGGGGAAATTTACCCCAAGTCTTACAAAGTAGGAGGACGATTATTTTAGGTGTTTATGGGTATTTTAAGATTATATGTCATGAAACTCTCCTTTAAACCCTAGCACCTAGATCAAAACCCATTCCCTCCCAAAGTTTCTCCAAAAACCTCCATGCGAGCTCAAGGTGAAGATGGATCTTCAATGGAGTTACCTGTTAAATTATCATTGGGTTCTTCTAATAAGGAATGGGATTTATTCATATAAGGCTTGTTATCACCTTAGAGTCAATTTCAAAGATGATTTTCAAAGATGAAAAAAGATGAAAAAGTCCAATTTCTACTCAAAGTCTTGGGTTCTTGCATGAAATGTTTTCAAACATTAAGATATGATATTATTGAAGTATAATTGATGTTTTCCAATGAAATTCTCCATGAACCCTTAACCATCTCAAATCTCTAAATTTGACTAAACTGTGGGTGAATTAATCATGCTTTGATATTAATGAATTCATGTATAGATTGTTATGGGCTCTTGATTTATGTATAGGTTATGATTGTATGGCTTATCGTTTGTATCAAATTGATAACATGAGTATTGTATATTCTTAGATCCATTGTATATTAAGCTTATTGAATTGATATTGACTTAATGCTTATGAATTCTAGTGTAATTTTTATGGGCTATTGAGTGATGTAAGAATTGTATTAAATTGATGTTTAGGTTGTATTAGATTTCTAAATATATATTTAATTGACCTAGATTCATTGAGTATTACAGTTTTTTGTATTGAATTAATGTTCATGGCCATGGGTGAGGGCCTTTGAGTATTGTGTTGGTTGATTTGGCTATGGATGGAAGTTGTGAAATTGGATGGGTAGTATGTGGCCCTAAATCTCTTAATATTATGTATAGATTTTTTATTACAATGATGATTGGTATGGCCCACTTATAATGGCGGTGCTATGTGAACAATGTGGCCTTGTCGGCATTACTTTATGTATTATGATGAACATGGCCTTGTCGGCAAATTACTTGAAGTATTATGATGATTTTTGTTGTGATTATGTGAAGTATGATCAGATCTACCTACATGTTATCAATGTGAAAGTATGTGTTCTATTGATGTTGTTAGGTGATCATGTTAGACAATGACTATGTCCTTATACGTGTAGTCTTAGAGTTGATGCATGATTATTCTTACTTGACTATATGATTTTATGATGGTTATATTGATGATGTTATAGTAATGTATAGGATGACATAAAGATGATAAGGGTCATTCCTATGTGCTTCAAAGAATAATATGCTATAGGTAATAAAGTAGAGTATATTCTATCTTGTTTTGGTAGACTTGTGTCCCTTACTTGATACACATATGAATGATATGTGAATATTAGATGTCTTGAATACTAAGCTTAATGCACCCTTGTCATGTATGAATGAATGATATGTGAGACCTTAAATGATGTTAAGAAAGTCATGTATGTGGAACCTTAAACCTAGTGGTAAGGTTATGAACCTTGAAGTAGAGAGCCGTAATGGTATCCTTCTTGTATGAGTGATGGACTTAAGATTGGTTGGCTGGATCTTCATCATATCATCCTTCGGAAAGTCGTTAAGCTATCCTTTTTGCCATTGAAAGGTAGCCTTAATGGACCTTTTTGTAGGGTGAGTGTGATTGGGTTATTAACTAGATATGGAACCTCTTCATGTGATCCTTTAATGTCAATTACTCTATGAGAACAAAAGCTAGCACCATGCGAGTATGGTAAGGGAAGTAGATCTACTTGAGACGGAGACTAGAGTACAAGGTATCTCTACTTGAGAATGAGACTAGAGTACATAAAAGCCCTTCATATTCGTTAACCATGTACCTACATGGGATGTGTCCTAGTTCTACCATTGGCAAGTAGAACACCCTCATCGGAGTAGGTTACAACTCCGGATTCCATGTTTAGATACCATGGTATGTCGTTTATTGCATATTCTCATCATATGGGATACCTACTAGCATTAGAGAAGTTCTATGAATTTTAGGTGGTGGTATGGGACACTATCTAGACATTGCACAATAGGCTTTGAAGATGTTAGTGAGAATCCCTAGGTATTCTCAAGGCCATTACTTGAATGTCCTCATGTGATGAATGTATCTTAAATGAACTAATGAATGTAATGACTTAAGTAAAGAAAGAATGTTAAATGAATAAGTACTTATCTAGAGTAATTAAGGGTTGTCTAGTTAAGGTATGAAGGGGGCATAGGAATGGTCACTTCATATCTTACCTACATAAGTCTTAAGAACGACTCTAGTTAGGAAAGTTGGATCATTATGTAGACATGATTCAAACATAGGTATTCTTAAGGATTACTTAGGTAATCTTGAAGAAGTCAACATGCATATTCTCTTATTTATTTACTTGAGTAGGTCTTTTGATAACCTTTAGAAGGAGAATGTCATATTCTATGAATGTTATTGTGTTAAGTGAGAATGATTTTATCCTATGGAGTCTAAAGGATCTGTTAAGTGTGTGTGAAAGGGATTATATGTGCGGTCTCTTCACAAATCACTCAAGAGAACCTTAGAATCACCTTTGGTAGGAGAATCTCATGTCAATGTGCTTGATATATTGTAAGTATGTATAGGTCATTATAGGTGGTCTTAAGGATCATTTAGCTGTTCCTAGAGAGGGTGTATGGGCGGTCTCTTTTTGTCTTACTTAAGTGAGTCTTAGGATAGCTTTTACTGAGGAGATTACATGCTAGAAAGTGTTCATTATGAAGTTAAAAGACTTTACTGCAATAGTGAAGTAATTCACTGTAACAGTAAATTAGCTCACTGTAAAGTGTTTCTTAAAATGTGATAAATTGCTTAAATAATTTCTTATGTGTTCCTAAGGTGTTAAATGTTTTTATTATGCTTATAGTATGATGTTTTAATCAAAACTTATGAAAAACATGTTATTTACTAAATGTTCCTTTATCATGGTTTTTGCTTGACTTTCATACTTAGTGCATCTAATGTGTTAACCCCTTCTTTTCCATTTTTGACTAAAGTGTAGAGAATTTGAAGTCCATGGAGGATGTATAGGTTTCTAAGGGTTGAAGATGAAGTATTGGTGAGTCCTTATCGATTCAAGAACAATATCCACATGTTCCTTTGTCTTAGTCTTTATTTTATGTCTTGTATGGGCTTAGTCCCAAGTGTTGTATACTCCAAAGTTTAGTTGGTTCAATGAGATTTTGTAAAGATTTAATATTTTAATGAAAGTCTTCTGCTTGCGTATTGATTATGGAAAGAGTTCTTCGTGTGTAAAAAAAGTTTTAAATTCTTACTCATTTTAGAATGTTTATTATGCAATGAATGATACGAGTGTCTTTAGTGAGACTTCTTGAAGTCTCATTTATAGTGTGGCAACTCAAGTATGCTCTAACTTCTAGGGTGTACTTGCGGGTCGTTACACCAACTACCCTTGAAATCGATCACACAAGCTCTCAACATGTCCTCTAGGTTCTGAATGATACGCTCTGCATGTCCATCCGTCTGCGGATGAAATGTTGTGCTAAGGTTAACCTGAGTACCAAGACCCTTCTGAAATGACTTCCAGAAATAAAAAGTAAACTGAGGACCTCTATATGAGATGATATACAAAGGAACCCCATGCAACCTCACAATTTCATTAATGTAAAGCTTGGCATACTCCTCCGCCGAATCTGTAGTCTTGACCGCCAAAAGCAAGAAGACTTAGTCGTCCTGTAAACTATCGGCCAAATAGAGTCATGTTGTCTGCGAGTTTGAGGTAACCCTGTGATGAAGTCCATATTGATCACTTCCCACTTCCAAGTAGCAATTTTGATCTCTTGAGTCATACCCCCTGGTTTTTGATGTTCTACCTTCATTTGTTGGCAATTGGGGCGCTTACTCACAAAATCTGCTATATCCCTCTTCATGTCATTCAACCCATAGTCTTCCCGTAGATCGCGGTACATCTTAGAGGCACCTGGATGAATAGTATATATAGAGTTATGGGCTTCTTCAAGAATAATTTGTGTCAACTCACCCACATCAGGAACACACAATCTACCCTGGTAGCAAAGTACACCATCTCCCCCTTGGGAGAAAACATCCACTCTCTAATTATGGATTGCACTCTTAAGTTCAAGCAAGATTAGATTACTTTCTTTCTTTTCCTTAACCTCCACAACCAAAGAAGATTTTGGCCCATTATGAACTGTTCCACCAATGTCTAATATGCTCATAAGACGAACTCCCAAGCAAGCAAGCCTCTGAATATCCTTCACTAGTTCTTTTCTTTCTTCATCACCATGGTATACACCACCCATAGATAATCTGCAAAAAGCATCTGCTACTACATTCACCTTACCAAGATGATAATGCACACTCATATCATAATCCTTAAGAAACTCAAGTCATCTCCTCTGGCGAAGATTCAACTCTTTCAAGGTGAATACATATTGAAAGCTCTTATGGTCAGTGAAACCATCTACATGAACACCATACAAGTAGTGTCTCTAGATCTTGAGTGCAAAAACCACTGCTGCAAGATCTAGGTAAAGAGTTGGATAGTTCTTCTCATGCACCTTAAGTTGTCTAGAAGTATAAGTTATAACCTTATCTCGATGCATCAACACACAACCTAAGCCAACTCTATATGTATCGCAATAGATCGTATAACCATTTGAACCCTATGGTAGAGTCAAGAAAAGAGTTGTAGTCAATCTAGTTTTCAATTCTGCAAAGCTTTTTCTCACAATCATTTAACCATTGAAACTTGACCATCTTCCGAGTCAACCTATTCAATGGTGAGGCTATGGATGAAAATCCTTCCACGAACCTTCTATAGTAACCTGCTAGACCTAAGAGACTTCTGATACTTATAGCAGAGGTAGGTCTTGGCCATTGTTTCACTACTTATATCTTATGTGAATCCACTCGGATCCCCTCACTAGATACAATGTGACCAAGGAATGCAACGGATTGCAACCAAAAGTCACAATTGCTAAACTTAGCAAATAACAGGCAGTCTTTGAGAGTTTGAAGAATAACTCTCAAATGACTCGCATGTTCTTCTTCATTCCTAGAGTAAATGAGGATATCAACAATAAAGACGATAACGAACAAGTCCATGTACTATTTGAAAACTCTGTTCATCAAATCCATAAAAGATGCAGCAATAATTTCTAGTCCAAACGACATAACTACATATTCATAATGACTTTACCGAGTTCTGAAGGCTATTTCTGGAATGTCACTATCTCTTACTCTGAGATGATGATAACCCGATCTGAGGTCTATTTTTAAAAAATGACTAGCACCCTGAAGTTGTTCAAACAAGTCATCAGGCTTGGGGATGGGATACTTATTCTTGATTGTGACCTTGTTCAACTGTCTATATTCAATGCACATTCTGAGAGAACCATCTTTCTTCTTTACGAACAACAGTGGTGCACCCCATGGAGAAATACTAGGTCTGATGAAGCCCTTATCTAGAAGGTATTTCAACTACTCTTTCAATTCCTTAAGCTTAGCTGGAGTCATTCTATAAGGAGGAATAGAAATAGGCTGGGTATCTGGCAGGAGATCAATTCCAAAGTCAATTTCTCTTTCGGGAGGAACTCCGGGAAGATTTTTCTAGGAACACTTTTGGAAACTCACTGACTACAGGAACTGACTCAAGAGTTGGGGTTTCAGAGCTAAAATCCTTAACCCAAACTAGATGATAGTGATAACCCTAGAATCATCTTTCTGGCCTTAAGGTAAGAAATGAATCGTCCCATAGGCACTAATTTACTACCTTTCTATTTTATGATTGATTCATTTGGAAACTAAAAACGAACAATCCTAGTTCTACAATCGACTGAGGCATAACAAGAATGTAACCAATCCATGCCTGGAATAACATTGAAGTCTACCATTTCTAACTCTTCAAGATCTGCTAAGGTGACTTTCTAAGAGACTGTGACAGGGCAACTTTTGTATACCCTTCTAGCTATAACTGGGTCACTAACGAGAGTAGAGACTGAGAAAGGTTCTGAGAGATTTTCTAGACTAACACTGAATCGGACTGCTATGTAAGAGTTACAACGGAGAGAGTAGCCCCTGGATCTAACAACGCATAAACAACAAGGTCAAAGACTCATAACGTACCAGTGACTACATCAGGAGAACCTTCCTGATCCTGGCAAGCCTGAAGAGCATACAACCTTTTCTGGCGCTAACCGCTACCTGAACCAGATGAGTTACCCTGGTGATTCAAGCGACCTGCCGGTGTTGCTGATGTTGTAGACTGAGCTATACCATTACCAGTCACTTGCATCACTCAAAAGATTTTCTTAACCTCATAAATGAAGTTATGTGGGTCCTCACCAACTTATGACCTTAAAACTCATGTGAATTCATCTTAACAAAATCTCAAACTCTAGATGTCACCGATCCATCATTTCAATTAGTAGGAACTGGAACATGCTGATTGTTTGGGTCGGTCATACTTTGAGCCAAAATAAGAATGGCATTCTAAAACTCTGCGTTCGAAACCTCATGGTCTGGGACTATAAGAACCGTTTTAGCGTTGCGTGAATTAGCATTCCATGCATAATCTTTACGGTGAGGCATGATATTAAGCACATATCGAGAATTAGATAGAAGATCATACCTTACGCATGATAAGAATATAAAGAAAGTGAAGTTTTCCTAAAACACTTCGTAGCCTCCCTCTCATTAGATGTGGTGCACTTCACACCCATGAAAATGACTCTACTTATTGTGTCTTTTTAGACATACCTAGGACTCTAAAATACAGCATTGTGATACCACGTTTTGTCACCCCCCGAGCTATCCCCAAGATGCGGACATGGGACCTAGGACCACAAGTGATCCTCATCTAACCCTGCTAGCATGATTATGAGCATACTAGAGATAATAAGCTGGTGTGGAAAATAAATCATAATTAAAATGAAAATATGGAAAATACCCATATACTATAACTAAGATTATGAAATTTGATGAGCTTAATACAATGAAGATATTAACTCAATACTAAGGTGAAACTAACTATGTCTGCAAATAGCCTCTAAGTAGCTAGAAATGTTGGGACAGGCCCCAGCTAAGTCTAGCAAAACTGAAACAAAAGGAGTAAAAATGCTTGAAAAAACTCATGACTATTATCCTCGGAGAATGAGGACTCACCACTGATACTGCTGAACTGGAGATCAAGAACCGATCTAAGCGTGATATGGATACTGAGAACCTGAACCTATATCACGAGAAGATGTAGCGCACATATGCATCAGTACTTGAAAGGTACAAAGCATGTAGGATAGAGTAAAGCTGAAATAATACATAACTAAAAAAAACAGTAAAGCAATGAAATAATCTAAACATTATATAAATTTGAAATGATGAGATAACTGAATGCAATGACCAATTTATAACATGTTGAAACTGAATACTAGATTTACTTATAAACGGTCAATGCAATGGAATCTGAATGAACTGTGGGAGCTACTAATAGCCGATAATAAAATAACATGAGCTAAACGTGGAGTCCGATGTATACGCTGTCATGACCGGAACCTACACCCCAGACGAGACCGGCGTCGTTGACCTCTCAGAGGTTGAAGACAAGCCTACATACGTCGTCATTACTTCATCTAAGTTAATTTTAGCGGAAAATTTGAACTTTTGTGTATTTAAACTTTATATTGGACTCGCATAATACTATCTACGTAAAATCATAAGCGTTCACAACAACCATCTAAATCAAGATAATCAAATGAAAGATATAGTCATAAATATAGAGTTGCCAAAATTGCATCAATACAACGTCTGAAAGTAAATACGAAAGAAACGCTAGTGGGACAATACTCCACTAACTCATGCCTACGTCTACGCTAGAATAAATCAGTAAGCATCCTCGAAAGCATGAGGTCCTACCAAATCCGAATAAAAGCTCCACGTCCAGATAACTGCTGCGTCGACTCATATGTTCTAACATCCAGTTGCACCTGCACCTAAAAGTAGATAATGTATGGAATTAGTACACACTTGTATTAAATATGTGTATATGGAAGCACACACCACGGACATGCAGGATTAAAAATAGCTCTCTCCTAATGATATGAGTTATGGAAAGTCAAGTTAGTGGACTTGCCAAAATCGGATTAGAAATGTCATGCCATGAGAGTAACATGCATCATCATACGTATCATATTGCACACAGCACATAACATATTGCATATAGCACATAACATATTGCATATAGCACATATCATATTTCATTTCATTCGTTCATATGCCATGAGACCCTGGAATCTTGGACTTAACATTAGGACTTCCCAAAATGAGGGCACAACATATGGGACCTCAACTAGGGAGCCTTCTTTAGCAAACACAGAGTCTGCTTCATTCATTCATACATACTTCATTTCATTTCATTCATAGGCTAGTGTAAACACCAGCTATACCTACGATGTAGTTTAAGACTCTCATTGGGTTCATTGTGCAATGACTAAGAATGACCTAGTGTCATTACATAAGTCTAGTTCACCTCTTGATTATCCTACCCAAACACCTTTGGTATCGTTCATTTCATTGTGTGCATTACATAAGGCTGGCCTTATTCTTTCTTTGGGAATTTTAACTTTAACCGACATAGATCATGTGAGCTCTATGAAATCGTGTGTCTCCCCCACACCGAAAAGAGCTGGAATCACCGGCCAAAGTGAAACCAAAACATGCTAGCGTATATAGGGAATTGAACCCTGCTAGATCCCTATGTTGGCTGCATAGGTTCAAAGACTAGGAGACATAAGGAGACCCATACCCATCTGGACGGACAGTCTCATCTCATGAGAATTACACGAACCTCTGTCTTCCCGAAAGAAGGAATCGCCACTCATAGCTAGCCTATCGGTGCTCAGTATAAAGTTCCATTACATTCATCTCATACATCATAGAAGCTGGCTTCTAGAATGAGGACATCATAGCTCATTAGATGATTTCTCATCTCATCATTAGTATTAAGTATATATTAACTTTATTACTTTCATTAGAGTGTTCATAGAGACTGGTCTCTTCAGTAACTTTACACTCTCATAGGTGAGTACGTTATGGTAACATTTACTTAGGCTCATTTGAGATTGCTTTCATATTTCACATTAGCCTCTTATCATGTTGTCACCACATTCATTAGCCTTAGCACATTTGCCCTTCATAATTACTCACCCCTTTTTACGTGAATGTTCATTTCATCATATGCCAATGCACTTGGCCTTTTAGTGTGTTTCACACTCTTACTTAACCCTTCTGGGGTCACATCATTCATTACATAACATCTTAGGTTCACTTACTTTTAAACGTATACTGGACTTATGGATCCATACATATAAGCCATGAGGCTTCATTCGGAATTCGTCTAAGTGATTCATACTTACCCAAGGTTATGTGGTACAAGACTTATGCATCTTGTAAGTATGCCAAGATCTCAGTTTCGATCCTTTAAGGCAGCATTCATTTAATCATTTATTCACGTACGACTTATGTGTCAATACGGAATTAGGCAATTGAACCCGATTTCGAATCCCTTGTTTAACACTTACATTTTTATTTATTTATTACTGATTTCTTATTCTCGGCTAGGGGACCCGATTTCGAATCCCCTCACCTACACTTTCTTTTGTTTCCTTTTTCCCCAATTCCCATTAGACGTCTAGGCTTAGGAGATCCGAGATCGAACCCCCACACCTAAGTTTATTTATTTTCCTTTTTCCTTAAACTCTTTTCGTGTTGACGAGAGAGTGTGGGATCGAACCCCCACAGCCCCACTTTATTTTTCTCCTTAATTCTTTTCATTCGGCCGAGAGGTTGTGGGTTCGTTTCTCACATACCTCATTTTTATTTTCTTTTAATTCTTCCTCATGTTTGACCGAGAGGTTGTTGGTTCGAACCCCACACACCTCATTTTTATTTTTATGTTTCATTTTAGGTCAAGGAACACGGGTTCAAATCGCACATGCCACATTTCTTTAACTTAAATTTTAATATAATATTCATGCAGTGAGGTAGGGTTCGATCCCCAATGACCTCACATTATTTTTGGTTCTTTTTACAAGTTTCCAAAACTTCATTGTGTGACCGAAACCAAATTCCAGAAAATTGGAATTTGACCACATTTTTGCAGCCTATTTTCTCACCCTCTTTCACGTTAAATATTTAGACATTTCGAGTAGCTTTTAGGGAGATCTTTATGTGCATTTTCAAGGTTACTTTCAGTCAAGAATTATCATTCAATTCAGCAACTTTGAACTCATATGAACATCACGTTTTTAACATATTCGCACACACATAATTCATAACATTTTAACATGTCAATATCAGGCTTCAAACCATGGCTAATTCACGGCACACACATGCACAAACAAGTTAACGAACTTCATTTTTTCGGAACACCTCTTTCATTTCTACATAATTCCGAATACACATTCAAACACGTAATCACAACCATCCCTAAAATCATCTACCAGAAGTCATACCAACGCATACTTGAATCTTTCAAAGGATAAAATGACAGGGGCATGCAACGGGGACAACCTTAGATTTCGATTGTTAATAGACTGAACCTTAGGGGTCTCTTGGGAAAGGGACCAAGAGGGAAGAAAACCCATACCTGAAGTCGTTCAAAGATGTTCTTATGTGCTTCCAAAAAAAAAACCACTAAGCCGACGTCTCACCACCGAAATCACAAGCACAATCCGTCGAGAATTTGGTTTTTGCTTTTCGTTTTGAAGCTTATTTTGCTTTGGAGTTTGAGAGTTCAAGTTCTTGAGTGTGGATGAACTCTTTATTTTTTTGTTCTATTCTTTTCTTATACTGAAGAATAATCGTGCAAGTGAGGTGAGAGTAGAGAGACGTGAGAATGAGTGGTAGCTTAGGATTAGGAGATTTAGTTTAGGAATTAGTCAAACTAGGACTCCTCATAAATTAATAAAAATCTGATTTTTTAAAGGCTTAGGTGAAATTACTAATTATGCCCTTACTTAAATCAGATAATTAATATAAATTAATAAATTTAACATTGCTTCCACCAAGGATCAAACCCGGGTGAAGCTTAACTTGCGAAAAAGGGTCTAATTCGGCCAACCCTACCCGAATTGCCCCTCCTCTTTAAATTAATTAATTAAATACTTAGGGTAATTACAATACTACCCTAGCCTGGAAAAGACCATTTTACCCTAGACCCTCCAAACCTAAGATTACCCCTTTTAAGTCCGGTAAAACTCATATGGGTGAATCTCTTCAATTTGGGTGCCCTACATGGTTGGTTCTCACCTTGCCTAGCTCAACTAACTCACCAAGTTGGTTGGATTGGATAGTGCATAGGTTTAGAGGTCTGGTTCTACGCGCAACAAGCCGTGTGAACCCGGTCTACTCCATGCATACTAGGTACATTTAAGCATTACTTAGCATAGTCCTTTTTAGGTTGTTACATACGCCCCTCGAGAGTACCCAATATACCCTACCAGAGGTATAAAGTCATGTTGGAGTGATCACTAAATTGATGCCCACAGAGGGGACTTACAACCTACTTGGCTAGTACTTCCAAGACTATTTGGGTACGCTGAACCCTATTCCAACTCGGTATTATGCTACTCCCAATGAATTTAGTGGTTAACTTAATATAACTGAGTTTCTACAAAAACTTTATAGCTCAAACTGAACGCAATATGAGAATGCAACAATTAATCTGGTAATGATGCATTAATAACTGAGGCATGTATAACCGAATGACTGAAATATCTAACCTAGCATGTGTTATTCAAGAACTAAAAACAATACATACTTTGGGTTCTGAAATTCATGCAATAAATTGAGTAACAACATGGTAATCTGATTGGGAACATGTTAATAACTAATTTATGATGATCTGCTATAATTCTAGAAACCCTAGGTCAATTTTTAATAAGGGAATCAAGAAACTTACTGAATTCTAGACACCCAATGGGTAAAAGAAACCCACTAGTGAAATTCCACATACTTGGTGATGAATTCCACGGAGAAATCTATCGATTTTGGTGCTGGAATTGATGGAAACTTTTTGCGTTCTTGAACTAGGGTTCTTGACCTTTTTCTGCTCCCTTGCTTCTGATTTTCTAAGTTTTGATTAATGGTTTTCACTTGGGTAAGTTGTATATATGTTTCTAGGCTTAAACTGGCTAAAACCTTATGATTTAGGGTCTAAAAAATGTAGCTTAATGGACAAACAAACAACAAAAAGACCAAAAACTCCTTACTTAAAAGTTGTCGGAATCACTGATGGAGTTGATTGACTGACCATAAGTCGGCTGACGGTCCATATTGGTTGACCGTTGTTTGTGACTGGGAATAAAGTTAGCTGGAAAATCGACAGAGTCGACTGAAAAACCGTAAGTCGACTGACGGTCTATACTGGTCGATCGTCGTTCGTGACTAAGAACTGGAAGTAAGTTGATCAATCGACAGAGTTTACTTACGGACCGTAACTTGACTGACGGATCATAAGTCGATTGACGATCCGTACTGGTTTACCGTCGTTCGCGACTGAGAACCAGAAATTAGTTGTTCAATCGAAGAAGTCGAGTGACGGACCATAAGTCAACTAACGGTCCGCACTAGTTGACCATCGTTTGTGACTTAGAACTTAAATTCAGCTGGCTCATCGATGGAGGTCGACTAACGGTCCGTAGTTGGCTCCGTCGCTGTCACCTATAACTTTTAAAAATTTGCATATTTTGGTCTATTTTCGATACGGGTTGTTACACAAACCTACAATGAAGTCCGTATTCTAATTTTCTCACTTCGAGGTATGAATGTTATTGTCTTAAGAAAAACCTCTCGGGTTTTCTGCTCAACATTCACTTGTTGACAATTATGACTTTTAGCAATAAATCTCGCAATATCCTTCTATATCCCATTCCACCAATAAATTCCCCACAAATCACGGTACATCTTGGTAGCTCCCAGGTGAATGGAATACGGAGAAATATGGTCTTTTGACAAGATATGTTCCCTTAAGTTATCAATATTAGGAACACACAAACGACCTTGATATTTAACTACACCATATCCCCCTAGACATAAAGCCTCAACGGATTTCTTAAGCACCGTTTCCCTTAAGTCAACCAAAATTAGATCAAGACCTTGCTTGGATTTCACATCTGCCACAAAAGAAGATTCCGAGCCATTGTGAATGACAACACCACCCTTAGTGGATTCCACTAACTGAACACCCAATCGGAACAATATATGAACATCTTGAGTCAAATCCTTATTATCTTCTTCTATATGAGCAACACTGCCCAAAGATAATCGACTAAGAGCACTCGCCACCACATTTGGTTTATTGGGGTGATAGGAACACTCATATCATAATCTTTCAATAACGCAAGCCACCTTCTTTGGCGAAGATTCAGATCCTTATGACTAAACACATATTGCAAACTCTAATAGTCGGTAAACATATCTACATGTACACCATACAAATAATGCCTCCAAATCTTTAAGGCAAAAACAACCGCCGCTAGTTCAAGTTCATATGTAGGATAATTTTTCAAATGAGTCTTAAGTTGCCTTGAGTCATAGACAATGACTTTTCCATTTTTCATAATCATATATCCTAACCCAATTCTTGAGGTGTTATAATAAACAATAAAACCATCAATTCCTTCTGGTAAGGTCAACGCCGAGCGAAAGTAAATCTATCCTTCAATTCCTGAAAGTTGTTTTCACAAGCTTCAGAGCATATGAACTTTGCCTTCTTTTGAGTTAAAGTCCTCAAAGTAGAGGCAATCGAAGATAACCCCTCAACAAACGTTCTATAATAGCCGACTAAACTTGATAATCTTCTAATATCCGAAAGGGGATAGAGATTGATACTTATCGTGACCAATGATACTATACTACGGTTTGAGTGACTACGATCGTTAATAGTTTAGTAACCCAATAAAGGGTTACGATCATTTCTTAAGGGAGCGGTTTCGAGAAGATGTAGTAAAATAAAAATTTCATTCTAATTAGTCATACCTAAAGAGATTAACGAATAAAACATTGTACATTAAAGGGGGTGAAACCAAATATCAATTGGGGGGTTTTGCCACAAGTATCGTAAAAACCGTAAAAATGCAATGAAAATAAAGTATGGGGAGAAGTTCTTGGGGTGTAACAGCAATACAAGTTTAGATGAATCGTTGGGTACATGCTTCCGATAGGAAATTTGCAAGATAATAGTGACTAAGCTAAGATTTAGATGTAAATAAGTTCTCTCTCGAGCAACTTACCCTATTGCAAATTTGTTCCTCTCAGACACCCATTTGCGGCATGAAGGCCAATCTATGACTTACCCCACTCACTCTCTTTAGCTGAGAATTAGGATATGGGACTAGGCCTCACCCACTCGGGCTGAATCTCATGTCCACCAACTTCTTAGGCCATAAGTCTAGCGGTCTTGGTTTCATGACCTCCCTCTCGGGCAAGTCGAAAACATATGGGTGGGTTTGAACTACAAACCCATTAACTTAAACCACAACCACTAGGTGAAATCACCATTAAAATACATCTAACCTATTGTAAAGAAAGACCCAATAATAATATCAACTCATATTTGTTAAATCGCACCTCAAGAATGGGGTTTTAGCCACACATCAAGCAATAACAAAATACACCTAAAATGATACTAAAATCAAATGGGTATAAGAAAGTAAACATTGACTTAAGCAAAGGAAGAAGAATGGAGAATATCCACTTCCAACATGAAGAAGATGAAATCCTTCTTTCTTCAAGTCTCCCAAAAACCCTCTCCAAACTTGAGAGAAAATACAAGGAAAAATAGTATTCTAAAGTGTAAATTATGATAATGTTCAAATTCTTTGAAAATAATAACTAATCTAGTATTTATAAATTTCAGATTAAGTGTTGTGGCGGACCATTTGGCAAGATTAGTTGAGATCACTGAGTGAATCGACGAATCACCTTTATTATGTTTCATCGCTGTTTTGTGCTTGTCTTCGGCATCTTCACCATTAGGTGGTATAGCATTGCTCGTGAAACTGTTCAGCGAAGCGCTGACTTTTCTTTTCATCGCCTTTTTATCCTCTTTATTCAAGGCTTCGCATGCTGGAACAAAGGGCGGAGTACGTCCCTTTGCCGATTCTCCAAGTGTACTTGGAGATGCTTAGGCTTCAGTTTCTTCATTCTTTTCAGCCTTTTTGTTCCCTTTTGCGCATGAGTGTCCATGCTTGCACTAAAACTTCAAATACTCAAAACTTAAGAGTTTTCATTCGATATTGAGACTAAATAAGCATTTAAGGAAACTATTTCTATTAAAATTAAGCCTTAAATAGTCCAATTTCTAGATTCATCAGAGGTCTAGGACAACACTTAACCGCATATGTCTTATTAGGATCTACCTCAATTCCCTTACTTGAAACAATGTGACCAAGGAAAGCTAAGAATATTATCATAAACTCACATTTTATGTACTTTGGAAAGAGTAATTAGTCCTTGAGAATTCTCAATACAATCCTCGAATGATCAATACCCTTATCCTTACTTCTTAAATAGATCAATATATCATCAATGAACACGATCACAAACATGTTAATATATTATCTAAACACCCTTTTTCTCAAATCCATAGATGTCACCGGAGCATTAATCAACCCAAATGACATCACCAAAAAATCATAATGACCATACCGAGTTCAAAAAGTCGTCTTTGAAATGTCATCTTCCTTCGCCCTAAATTGGTGATAACCCAACTTAACGTCAATCTTAGAGAAGTAACTCTCTCCTTGAAGTTGGTCAAAAAAATCATGTGTCCTAAGAGGAGGATACTTATTTTTTGTGGTAACCTTATACAATTAGCGATAGTCAATACACATGCGAAGAGAACCATCTTCATTCTAACAAAAAAAACTTGAGCACCCCATGGAGAGATACTTGGTCAAATGAAACCCTTATCCAACAAATCATTCAATTATTCTTTCAAATTTTTTAGTTCTGCCAGAGCATTCGTTAAGGATGAATAAAGATAGGTTTTGCATCTGGGAGAAGGTCAATACTGAAGTCTATTTCCCTTTCGGGAGGAATACCGAGTAAATCATCTAGGAACACTTCCGTAAACTAATTAATAATAGGGTCCAACTCAAAAGTAGGGGTTTCGAAATCCAATACCCTCACCCTAACTAGAAGGTACACTCAACCCTTAGCAATCATCTTCCTAGCTCTATTACAAAGAGACAAATTGACCCTTACGTAAAGAATTTTCCCATTTCCACTCTAAGACAAGCTCATTCGGGAACAAATGCTTAACTACATGATTTCTACGATCAATATAACCATAAAACGATTGCAATCAATCCATACCAAGGATAACATAAAAAAATCTACCATATCAAGCTCTACGAAGTGAACAAAAGTTACTCTATGGGACAAGGAGATGGGACACTTTTTATTGACCAGCTTAGCCGACATAGAATCACCAACAGGAGTAGAGACAGAATATGGATATAGCAACACATCCAAAAGAAAATCAGACCTTATACACACATATGGAATCACAAAAGAAAAGGTGGTACCGATATCAAGTAAAGCATAAGCATCAAGTTGGAAGACTTTCAACATCGAAAAACCACATCAGAAGAACCCTCTTTTTCACTATGAGTCTAATATACATATTATTGGTTCTGATTGAGAGCATTAGAACCCCAACCAATAGAAGGAGCTTAATTTACCTCTCTTACTTTAGTCGTAAGCATCAACAAATCCCTCATATTTCACAACTTTAACCACAACCGAAGCAATTATCCATACTCTCTAGGCCACTTACCCACGTGTTTTTTCCACATCTAGCACAAGTAGACATAGGAAATGAAGATCCACTACCATTCCCTCCTTGAGGATTAAGGTTATACATCTTATATTTATTTAACGTAGGAGGAGCATTGGAGGAAACTTGACCAGAAAACCTTAGTCGAAATCTAGGACGATCGTGTCCATCGACCTTGCATGAGAGAAATTTCCATCGTTGGTTTTAGCCCTCTTTGTATCCCTAGACTTTTCCTTAAGTTTCTCATGTTCGATCTATTAAGAATGAACATGAGATGAGAGATGAGATGAGAGATGTCACTGTCATTAATGAGCACAACGGTAAGGGATTCATTAACCACCATTTCAGACACACCCAAAACGAACTTACTCATCCTTTCCCTAGGGTTGGCAACAATTGTAGGGGCATATTTAGAAAATTGTATGAAATTCAAAGCATATTCACTCACACTCATACTTCTTTGACGAAGGTTGATCAATCACCTTTGCCTCCCTCATCTCAAGGGGAAATAACCTATCAAGTAAAGAAACCTTAAACTTCTCCCAGTCAAGAGTAGCCACATCTTTCGGTCTCCCTTATTTCTATCAATTGTACCATGTTTTTGCAATAATCTTAAGTTTATAATAATTATCCAACTCCGCCTTTTTTTCACCGGCATCACTCCCATGATTATCAATACCTTTTAAACCTCATCAATGAACTCTTGAGGTTCTTCCTCAACCCTAGAACCATGAAACACCGGAGAGTTTAACCTAGAAAAGTCCCTAGATGTCTTCGTACCCATATTTTATTCACATGAACTGAAACCTCCATATTGGCTTAGGTCGTCATGGCTTGAGCCAATACTTAAAGAGTAGACCCTAAATACGCATTTAGTCATTTGCTCGGCCAAATGATCATCCGGGGCTTGCGGAACTTTGGGAGGAGCTTCTTGTTCCCCATTTGCCCTCACATTTCTTCTAAAATAAGCTTTTTGAGTGGACATATATCCTTTAGAGCATAGGATAGGAATTGGGTAGAGACTTTATAGAGTTAAAATATATGGAACGACTATAAGTAATGAAGAAGTGAAGTTTCTTAAACATCTTGTAGCCTCTCATTATTAAATGTGTCGCGTTTCACACTCATGAACAAGACTCTACTTGATTGACTTATAAGACATCTGTTAAGACCCCCAAAATGAAATAGGATGAAATAGAGCCTCTCATAAGTTTTAAGAGTGAATAACTTGTTAATAAGGTTGGAAACAACCTTTACTAGTTGGTCTAAAGAGGTTGAGGCCAAACGTCAAAGGACGACCACGACGTTCGAGATCTAGTCTTGTGTGTCCTTGTATGTTGTATATGTTTTTATGTGTTGTTTAGAGTATAAACTCATTGGAGGTGAGAATTGAGTTTAGGATCAAAACGTCCGGGCACGACTCTTGAAGGACCAACCAAAGGGTACTTGAAGATGACCCAAGCTTTGTCTAATAAGCTGCCAAGGCAGCATGCAGGCAAGCTATTTTTTAAGCCCAAGCAGCGTAGACCGCCCAGCACTTAAAGGCCAAAAGTTTCCTTTGCGTCACGGGCTTGTCACGAACCTTTTAGCCTCATGTTTACTTTCAAAAACAAGATTGAGAAGTGCCTCCGTGATGCACAACAATGTTCCAGATTTGGTCGTGCCGTTCAAAAGTCAAGTTAGACTTAATGAAAAGGTCCAACTAGTGTTGGGGTGTTTTGGGTATTTGGGGGACGGCTATTTTACCTATTTTGGGCATTTTAAGTTGGTTAAAACCCCTAAACCTAGAATTATAATTCATTCTTCAAACCAAAACGCTTCCCTCCCAAATTAGATTCTCCCAAAACTCAACTGAAACCCAAGCTCAAGCTCAAGCTAGAAGATGTGTTTTCAACTGATTTCTTCTGTAATTTTTATGGGTATTCCATCAATAAGGTATGGTAACTCTTTATCCTTGGGTAACCTTTCATTCAAGTAGTTCTGTCAATGATTTTCCAAAGAGTTTCTACGATCAAATT
Organism: Solanum lycopersicoides; assembly: GCA_022817965.1. NCBI lineage: Eukaryota > Viridiplantae > Streptophyta > Magnoliopsida > Solanales > Solanaceae > Solanum > Solanum lycopersicoides. The sequence continues at coordinate 47,585,087 of CM040627.1, read as the reverse complement.
TCCCAATTTTCAATCTAAGAATAGGTTCCTTGTCAAACGATTTTCTATGTCATTCTAATGATGAATAAATAATGAATTAGTTTTTATGATGATTTCCTAAGGAAATTCTTAGAGAACCCATGATCTTACTAATTCTCAAAATTGGCCTATGATGCGGATTTTTGTGAATACAATGTTATGATAATGAATTGTAATCGAGTTAGATTATATGTTAGATTCTCTCTCTATCTAACTATCTATCTATCTATACATCTATTGCTTAGGAATTGTTGGGTATTGATATTTTATTCACATGTCTTGTAGAATCTGTAAGTTGACCTAACTTCTTGTCTATAGTATTGGAATTAATGTTGTATGGTTTGTTCCACTTATGGTGGTGGTGTTTACTTCTTGTCTATTTATACATATTGTCATCATGGACTTGAGGGAATTAGATGAAAAGTGAACTTTATTATGATAATCATGAGTAAGAAGGTGGGATAGGAAGATCATGTATGTAGTCCGCAATGTTAATAAAATGATTAAGGTGTATTGATTTTGTGAAGTATAATGTGAATGAAAACATTAGGGATAAGGTGAGGTTTACATGAATGATTATGCTAAGTACTATTGTGGAATGACCCCTACCTATATAAACCTATATGAATGTGTGATCTTATACATTTTAGGAGTTGCTATTCAAGTGTTAAATGTGCTCTTGTCTCCTATCATGAAATGTGGGTGGGTGTTCTATAACCACTAAATGTTATATATGTGAGTTGTTCATGACTTTGGAGATATTGTAAATGTGTTGTGATCCTTTGAAGTGTGGTTTCCTCAATAACAATGTTGTTGATATTATGTGATCATGGAGACCAATATGTGCACACCCACACCTCATTCATAACTATGAGTATAATATGTTTATGGTGTCAATTGAAAGGATAATTCTCATATACACCTTTATATCTTATTAAGGATGGAAAGTATATGACTAATGAAGTGAATTAGCATATGGAAACTTCCCCCGATGTTCTCACGATATGGAAACTATAATGTGAATTAGCATAAAGAGGGTTTCTAGTAAAAACCTCCTAGTTCCTTAACTATGTCCCCCATAGGAACCTTAGCTAGTGGATCCATCTAGATGTTGTATGAATGTATATGCCCTACCATGGCAAGTAGGATACCCTTTTTTCGGTATGAGGGGTTGACACCGGATTCCATGTTAATTTCACATGGTCTATGTTGGTTATGGAAAAGTTTCCCTATGAAAATTGTCACGCCCCGATCTACCCCCGAGATGCGAACACGGGACCTAGGACCACAACTGATCCCAAGTTAACCCTACTGTCATGATCATGAGCATACTAAAGAAAATAAACTGATGCAGAAGCTAAATCATAATTAACATGAAAAAGATGGGAAAACCCCATATACTATAAGTGAAAAATTTGAGACTTATGGGACAGACCACAGCTAAGTCTAGCCAAAACTGAAACTAAATGACTAAAAATACTGGAAAGAAACTCATAACGGTTGTCCTCGGAGAATGAGGACTCACCACTGATTCTGTTGAACTGGAGATCGAGAACTAATCTAGTGTGATCTGAATGGTGAGAACCTGAACCTACATCAAGAGAAGATGTAGAGCACGTATGCTTCAGTACTTGAAAGGTACTGAGCATGTAGGATAGAGTAAAGTTAAAATAATACATAACTGAACTAGAAATAAAGCAATGATACAATCTGAACATTATATACTGAATGATGAGCTAAATGGATGCGATAACCAAATTTATAACATGTTGAGACTTAATACTAACTGAACTGTAAATATGGTCAATGCAATAGAGTGTGACTGAACTGTGGGAGCTACTAATAACCGATAATGAAACCACGTGAGCTAAATGTGGAGTCCGATGTCTACGCCCCATCGAGAGACCCAATATACCCTGCCAGAGGTATAAAGGAATGTTGGGTGATCACTAAACTGATGCCCACAGAGGGGACTTACAACCTAATTGGTTAGTAGTTTTGCGACTATTTTGGTATGATGAACCCTTGTCCAACTCGGTATTATGCTACTCCCAATGAATTAAGTGGTTAAAATATTATGACTAAATTTCTGTAATATCTTGATAGATAAAACTAAACATGCAACAATTAATCTGATAATGATGCATTAATAATTGAGGTATGTATAACTAAATAACTGGAATATCTTACCTAGCATGTGTAATTCAAGAACTAAAGAAATGCATGGCTGGGGTTCTGAAATTCGTGCGATAATCAGAGTAATAACATAGTAATCTGATTTGGAAAATATAACTAAATAATTCATGATATTCTGTTGAAGTTCTAGAAACCCAAGGGCTAATCATGATATGGACATCGAGAATATTACTGAAAACTAGGGACCCAATGAGCGAAAGGAATCCACTAGTGAAATCCCACATACCTAGTGAGGAAATCCACAGAGAAATCTTTAGATGTTGGGGCTGGAACTGATGGAACCTTGTTGTGTTCTTGAACTAGGGTTCTTGACCTTTTTCTCCTTTCTTGCTTCTAATTTTCTAAATTTTGATTAATGGTTTGACTTAGGTAAGTTTTAGTTATGTTTATAGGCTTAAATTGTCTAAAATATCATAATTTAGGGTCTAAACGACGTATATTAGGGGTTAAATGAAGTTAGAAAAGACCAAAGACCCCTTACTTAAAAGTTGTTGGAGTCACTGACAGACCGTAAGTCGAGTGACGGTCCGTACTAATCGACCGTCATTTGTGAATGAGAGTTGAAAGTGAGCTGGCGAATCGACGTAGTTGACTGATGGACTGTAAGTCGATTGACGGTCCGTACTGATCGCATGTCATTTGCGACTGAGGACTGGAAGTAAGCTCATCAATCTACAGAGTCGACTGATGGATTGTAAGTCGACAGAAGGTCCGTACTGGTTGACCGTCATTTGCGATTGAGAACTAGAAGTAAGCTAATTAATTGACGGAGTCGATTGTCGGTCCGTACTGGTCGACCGTCGTTTGTGATTTAGAACTGAGAGTCAGTTGGCCTATCGACGTAGTCGAGTGAAGGACGGTAAGTCAATTGATGGTCCATAGTTGGATCTGTCCCTGGCACCTGCAACTTTTGAAAATCTGTATTTTTTGTACTATTTTGGCTACGGGGTGTTGCAATATCTCCCTATTGAACACTCTCTTCATCAAATCCATAAAAGTTTGAGGAGCATTTGTTAGTCCAAACGACATAACAACAAATTTGTAATGACCATACCGAGTTCTGAAGGTTGTTTTCAGATTGTCACTATCTATGACTCTGAGCTGATGATAACTCGATCTGAGGTCTATCTTTGATAAATAACTAGCACCCTGAAGTTGGTCCAACAAGTCATGACTACTAATATGCATGAAGTTGGTTCTATTTGATATACATAATGATGGTCTCACTTAGTATGCATGTTATTAGCTATACTTGTCATGATAATGTATGAGGTAAAGAGGTAATGCTTGTGATCTCCTTGTGAGTTTATTTTTTATGTGTGAGGTTATGAGGATTCATATATACATTGCACTAGTAGACTTAGATTGGGTTTATGAGTAAGGTATTATAATGTATTGATGAAATGAACTCTAAACATGCAATGTTGACTATGGTTTCATTATACTGATATTTATTGTATGGACTTGTATATTGCCTGGAGATGTGCATAAAGACTAAATGAATTATGAATTTGATGTAGTAAATGAATGAGTTCTTATATGAGGAATATGAAATATGTTGGTCTTATGTCTAAGGTTAAATGTATGTGTTGTATCTTATTGAATGTGATGTACCTAGTTTAGGGTGACTTCATAGGAACACTTGGTGTTAATAGTATTATGGCATTTTACTTGCACATTGCACTATTGTGACTTGGGGTTGTCTTAGGTGATGGTTATTATGTGAAATTTATGTTTTATGATATGTTATGTCCTTATGAATGTATGTGGTTGAGTTGATTGAAGTTATATGAATGTTCTCTTTGATGACCTTAAGGTGATACTTTGGTATGAATGGTGGAATGGACACTAGTTCATGCATTGCACTAAGTATTACTTAAGGACCGCTTTAGGTAAGGGAGTTAAAGTAAAAAGGAAAGGTTATGTATTGAAGATATTGAATGTGTCTAAAATGTGATAAATGGCTTCATATGTTGTTGTGAGTGGTATTCCATGTCTATATGATATATGTGAACTATATTGTGCTTATTGTATCAAATGCATATGAATTTTCTTTAAAAGACATGATGCATGATTTCTAACTAAATGTCCTCTTTAAAAGTATGTTTTTGCATGGTTATCATACTTAGTGCATTCTTGTATTAATATTATTATTCTTCATATTTTTACACAAAGTGTAGGTGGTAATGGCTAAAGGATCTTTCCTAGAATGAAGATCTTGGATTTCTATTCCCACTTTCGAGTGTGTTCTTAATGATTCAAGGACATTCATGTCAAGATTTTAATTAAGTTCATGTAATAGTATAGAAATATTATTTTATATTTTTAAGGGTTGTGTACCTATTCTATTGAAGTCGTCTCTATGATGGCAAGACGAGACTTAGTGTCCTAACTATGTACTAATGGTTTTAAATGGAATGACTTCTTGAGTCTCATTTTATATTATGAAAAAGCCTTAGTTCGTACTAATTTCATGACAATGTAGTGAATGAATGTTAAGGGCTTATATAAGACCTCCGAGAGGTCAAGTGCGCCGTGTTGCTTCTAGGGGGTACTTCCTGGTCGTAACAAACTTGGTATCAGAGCATCAGGTTATAAAAATGGTCTTAGGGTCCAAAGTCTCATAATGTCACATCTTGTAGAGTCTTGTTCATCCGCGTGAGTTGTGACATATCTATGAGCGAGAGGCTAAAGGACAATAGAAGTTTCACTTTCTTCATAAGTCTTGTGTCGTGCCATAGAGCTTAACTCTATATGATCTCTCTCTTATTTTCCCTTGTCCAGTGGTCTTCTATATGTGATTTCTTTGGAAGGGGTGATGTCTCAAGTATTGAGGGAGAAAAAAGGGTGAGTTTTGATGCTTATTATGGTTTTGTGACTTGATGAGTATATGTGAATGTGGATTTGGAAGATATTGTTGTGATGCCAATTATGGTTGTATGTGACCTATGAGATTTGAGGTATTGTATTGATAAGTTCTGTTGTGATGTAGTTCTAGAATGATGAGAGTTTTTATGATTGAATTAAGTCCTTTTTGGAATGATGGGTTACTTTATGGTCATGTACAATGATAGTAGAAAGTTATTGTGTAGACTTGAGAAGTTTTGGAGGAATGTGATATATATATATATATATATATATATATATATATATATATATATATATGACTCCTAAGAATGGAAGGTAGTGTGTTTACCTTGTAAGGTAATTGTGAAGTATGCTAGTTAATGAGAGAATCCGTATGACTAATTTATTAGTTCCCATATGAACCTATCCTAATAGTGGGAAAAGGGAAGAAGGGGTTTTATTCCATAAGTAGGGATTATTATTGCTCTAAGGTTAATTTAGAGTGATGCATGTACCTTAGTTCATAGGGAGAAAAATAGAATTGATGTTGACCAACTTTAAAGAGGTTAGTTCTCTTTTAAGATTGATCTTAAGTATGCACATTTAAGAAGAGTGCTTAGATGGACATTTAAGAAGAGTGCTTAGATTCTACCTAGGCATGGTTGGTTGGAAAATTCCACCAAAAGTGATGATAATGGTTGAAATGGTCTAGGAGTTATCTTGCTCTAATATTGGACTAAAAGAAAGAGGCTTCTATGGCCAAATCTCTTCTAAGTTCCCCTATGAATTTACCTAGCAAGAATGGTTACCCTAAGTCTGTAGAAAATGGGTAGTAGATCTTAAGAGTCCTAACATGTGTTTTATTCTTTGTTAGAATCCGGGATTTCTACAGTCCTAAGTTGGAGGGAGATCTCTAAAGACTATAGATGAACTACCTAAAGTGATGAACCTTGTAGGATTAGATCCGGAACCACTTACCTTTTTATGACTTGGTAGTAGAATTTGATGAAATTATAGAGTTATCTTTGGTATTCATGGAGTAGTTGAGGCTTCATGTGGTTGAATAGTATCACCTAACTTAATTTTTATAAGTTCCCCTTTAGGTGATGGACTTGGAGGAATAGTGGTGCTTGGGTGGTACCTCAGGATGTTGAATTGATAAACTCCTTTTTATGAGGGTAGGAGTGAAATCCTCAATATTGTAAAATCATATTATGTGAGGAGTATGGAGGTTTTGTCTTGACTTGCATCGACCTTGGTATATTTCGGCATGATGTAATGAAGATTTTATTAAGCTCACCCCAAGTGAGGGATAATGTGCCTAGATGATAAAGTTTTGAATGCCCTTGAATGTTCCTACATTGAGCTTCCTTGAACTTCTCCATGTTGATAATCACTCTGAGCGGTGGATATGAAGTGGAGTGATTTAGATACTCATTTTGGATGTCTTGAAATTCTCACCTAATGGAGTGTAGTGAAAATTTAGTGAGAAATAGTTCCTCCTTTAGAGTGGAATGAGGTGATGCTAAAAAGGGTTTGCATAAACTTGATCCCAAGAGTAGGATGTGGTGTTTGATTAGAAGTGTTGTTAAGTTAAAGTTGTCTTGAATGAGATGAGTTGCTCGTTGATGGGTTTACCCTAACTGGGGGATGGTGAGTTGAGTACTAAGGTTGTTTATATCCCTATATTTTCCTTCTATTCTTACTCAAGTTTGAGACCAAAGAGTTCCTAGTAGCTTGTTCATGTTTGAAGTTTTGCATATATGTTACGTTGCATGTTCTCCATATGTTATGCATGTCCTAGATGACACTATTTTATGCATGTCTTGAAGGATTCTTATTACATGAAAGCTACTTTGATAAATTACATGTTTCTCATGTTGTTATGCATCTTAATGTGGTAAATACGCATTGGAATTCATGAGATGGTTTAATGAACATGCTTTATTTCACTTTTAATGTAAGGGTATTTTAGCCCCATACTGAGGTGATGAGCTTCTTTGAATAAGAAAAGATGAGTTTCCTCTATGAGTATATTATTTTGTGTTGTTTGGAAGTGTTAATATAGGCTCACTCTTGAGAAGTGATGGTGTATCTAGCCAATATTATTTATGTGTGCCTATAAATGGTAATAATTTTCCTAAATGATGCACGTTCATGAATACTAGTGTATGCAACAAATTGATTTTTTGTGAAATAACTTTCTAATGTTGTGAGGTGTGCGGTATAATCTGCCATCTTGACCTCATGAGAAAGTATGTTAATGCTTTGGTTAGAAGTTTAGAATATCTCCTTAAATGAATTGATATTTGTGAAATGCTTGCGTATGAACTTTATGATGACATGTGAGTATGTTAAAGATAAGGAAATCCAAGGAAATCCCTCCTTGAACATAACTAAACATGGTAATTTTATGTATGTCCTTGATGGTATGATGATTAAATAATACGACTAGTAAATGATCTATATTTCCCATGTTAGGGTGCATCTAGTATGAATTTCTTAAATTGCCCCACGAGTTGAAATGTTGATCATGCCTTTATGTGATTTTAAGAGTATTGCATAGTGTGTATTTTGATGAGATGGAGAGTAAAGGTCATGTAATAATTAAGAGAAAGGTTGTTCCTCTTATGAACATGAGAAATTTTTATGTGTGTGATGCATTATGAGTTGGTGGATGAAGTTTCTACTTACTTGTGTTGCATTGAGTGCATAATGTTATGAAGTGGGTGTTTTCTGTAAGTTTGTTGCATTTACCATTATGTTATATTAAAGTTAAATATTGTGAACTGCTAATTGGGTCATTGAGTCCTTGAAAGTGTTGAATGTGTTTTAAGTGTCATACGAGGATGAATGTTCCCAATTAGGAATATTGTTAAGACCCCAAAATGAAATAGGATGAACTAGAGTCTCACATGAGTTTTAAGAGTGAATAACTTGTTAATAAGGTTGGAAACAACCTTTACTAGTTGGTTTAAATAGGTTTGAGGCCAAACGTCAAAGGACGACCAAGATGTTCGAGAACTAGTCTTTTGTGTCCTTGTATGTTTTATGTGTTTTTTAGAGTCTAAAATATGTGGAGGTTACCCTAGTGTATTAATCGAGTTTATGGTCAAAACGTCCGGGCATGACTCCACAAGGACCAACCAAGGGGTCCTTGAGGAAGACCAAAGCTTTGGCCAAGAAGCTGACATGGCAGCGTGCAGGCAAGAAGTTTTTGAGTCCCAAGCTGCGTCGCACGCCCAGAACTTAAAGGCCAATCGCCTTAGCATCGCGGGCTTGTCACGAACCTTTTTGCCTCAATTTGACTTTCAGTAACTAGATTGGGAAGTGCCTCCGCGGTCAACTATTGTAGGGGTGTTTTGGGCATTTAGGGGACTGTTATTGTACCTATTTTTGGGCATTTTAAGTTGTTTAAAACCCTTAAACCTATAATAAGAATTCATTCTTCAAAAAACACTCGTCCCTCCCAAATTAGATTCTCTTAAAACTCCATTGGAGGTCAAGCTCAAGATAATGCTAGAAGATGGATTTTTAAGATTTCTTCTCCAATTATTATGGGTCTTCAATCAATAAGGTATGGTAACTCTTGATCCTTGGATAACCTTTCATTCAAGGAGTTCTATCAATGATTTTCCAAAGAGTTTTTATGATCAAATTTCCCAATTTTCAATCTAAGCGTAGGTTCCTTTTCAAACGATTTTCTCAGTCATTCTAATGATGAATAAATGATGAATTAGTGTTCATATGATGATTTCCTGAGGAAATTCTTAGAGAACCCATGATCCTCCTAATTCTCAAAATTGTCCTATGATGTGGGTCTTTGTGAATACAACGTTATGTTAATGAATTGTACTCGAATTGAATTATATTGTTAGATTCTATTGTTATCTATATCTATTGATTATGAATTGTTGGGGATTGACCTATGATGATCATGGCTTGGAGATATGGTAAGTTGACCTAACTTCTTGTCTATAGTATTGGAATTGATGTTGTATGGCTTGCTCCACTAATGGTGGCAGTGTTTACTTCTTGTCTATATATACATTTTGTGATCATGGCCTTGAGGGCATTAGTTGTAAAGCGAAGTGTTATTATGATTATCATGAGTATGAAGGTGGGCTATGAATATCATGTATGTAGTCCTCAATATTAGTATCATAATTAAGTTGTATTGATTTTATGAAGTATAATGTGAATGATAACGTTAGGGATAAGGTGAGGTCTATATGATTGACTATGCTATGTACTATTGTGGAATGAACCCTACCTATAGAACCCTATATGAATGTGTCATCTTATACATGTTAGGAGTTGTCTATTCAAGTGTTAAATATGCTCATGTCTCCTATGATGAAATGTGGGTATGTGGTCTATAATCGCTAAATGCTCTATATGTGAGTTGTTCATGACTTAGGGGATATTGTAAATGTGTTGTGATCCTTAAAAGGGTGGTTTCCTCAATAACAATGTTGTTGCTATTATGTGATCATAGGGACCAATATGTGCGCGCACACACCTCATGCATAACTATGAGTATGATATGCTTATGGTGTTAATTGAAGGGCTAATTCTCATCTGCACCTTAATATATTTTTATGCATTTAAAGTATATTACTAATGAAGTATGAACATGTGTTGTCTAAAGGTGTTTATGTGAAAGGCTTTCTCACATATGTATACACATACACATGAATGTATGAATGAAGGGTGTTAATGATAATCTAGTGAATGAGAGTCTCTTGAAAGGTTTCCTCAATTGTACTCTAAACGAGACTATGTTATGGATGTTATGATTATGTGAAAGGACATTCTCACATGATGTTGGTTTTGATGAATGGACATTTTCATCATATAACCGATGAGCTATGTACGTATTATATAAGGGGTTATACCTCTAATGCCTATCTTATAAACTAATATTTAATAAAGACTTAAAGGGTCTTCAAAAAGGAAATTAAGCTTAGAACCGTGTGAACTTGACAATAAGAGGGGTCTCTTCACGGGGAAGTTTTCCCCATGTTCTCATGAGGTGGAAACTACAATGTGAATTAGCATAAAGAGAGTTTCTAGTAACAACCTCCTAGTTTTTTAACTATGTTCCCCATAGGAACCTTAGCTAGTGGATCCACCTAGATGATATATGAATGTATATGCCCTACCTTGGCAAGTAGGACACCCTCCTTTCGTGTGAGGGGTTGACACCGGATTCCATGTTTAGCTCACATGGTCTATGTCGGTTATGGCAAAGTTTCCCGAATGTTAAAATGAACAAATGAAACCTAAGAGATGTTACTTAGTGTAGGTAAGGGAATGGCACTTTACCTATACATTCCACAAGTAGGTCTTAAAGTGAATTCTAGGGTGAGTTCTTTATGCGTATGTGTGTGTGTATTTTATATATATATATATATTATGAATGGAATTATGGTACTAATATACTTGTTAAAACGAATAAGCATGAAGTTGGTCTCATTTGATATACATGATGATGGTCTCACTTAGCATGCATGTTGTTGGATGTACTCATCATGATGATGTATGAGGTAAAGGGTCAATGCTTGTGATCTCTTTGTGAGTTTACTTTGAATGTGTGAGGTTTTGAGGTTTCATATATATATTGCACTAGTAGACTTAGATTGGGGTTATGAGTAAGGTCTTATGATGTATTGATGAAATGAACTCTAAACATGCAATTTTGGTTGTGGTTTCATTATGGTGATATTTATAGTATGGACTTGTATGTTATCTTGAGATGTGCATAAAGACTAAATGGAATATGATTATGATGTAGTAAATGAATGATTTCTTACATGAGGTCTATGAAATATGTTGGTCTTATGTCTAAGGTTAAATGCACGTGTTGTATCTTATTGAATGTGATGTGCCTAGTCTAGGGGGACTTCATAGGAAAACTTGTTGTGAATAGTATTATGGGATGCTACTTGGACATTGCACTAGTGTGACTTGGGGTTGGTTTAGGTAATGGTTATTATGTGAAGGTTATGTTTTATGATATGCTTTGTCCTTATGAATATACATGCTTGAGTTTATAGAGGTTGTATGAATGTTCACCGTGGTGACCTTAAGGTGATACTTTGGTATGACTGTTGGAATGGACACTATTCATGCATTGCACTATGTAATACTTAAGGGACACTTTAGGTAATGGAGATAAAGTTAAAAGGAAAGGTAATCTATTGGAGATATTGAACGTGTCTTAAATGTGATAAATCCTTTCATCTTTTGTTATGAGTGGTATTCCATATCTATATGATATATGTGAACTATATTTTGCTTATTGTATCAAATGCTTGTGAAGTTTCCCTAAAAGACATGATGCATGATTTCTAACTAAATATCCTATTTATAAGAATGTTTTTGCATGGTTATCATACTTAGTGCATTCTTGTACTAATGTCATTCTTCTTCATCTTTTATACAAAGTGTAGGTGGTGATGGCTAAATGATCTTTCCTATAATGAAGAGCTTGGAGTTCTATTCCCTTGTTCGAGTGTGTCCTAAATGATTCAAGGACCTTCATGTCAAGAGCTTAATTATGTTCATGTAATAGTATAGGAATATTCTTTTATATTGTTAAGGGTCGTGTCCCTATTCTATTGAATTCGTCTCTAAGATGGCAAGACAAAGCTTAGTGTCCTAACTATGTATTAATGGTTTTTAAATGGAATGAATTTTTAGACTTGTGTTATATTATTAAAAAGTTTTAATTCCGCACTAATTCATGACAATGCGATGAATGAATTGTAAGGGCTTATATAAGACCTCTGAGAGGCCAAGTATGTTGTGTTGCTTCTAGGGGGTACTTCCTGGTCGTAACAACATCCTAGTACCATTGTGAACTTTGTAATTTGCTACCATGTTTGTCACGACTCAGGGGTACACCATATATGGCACATAGAGTATAGGACCCCGGGAGGCCCTATACAAGCCACTTAGCATTCATAACATAAGAATTAGAATAAAAGAGATAAGAAACAACATTTCAATATACAACCATTTTATAAAAACAAAGCGTAAGGCTAAACACTTGTCTCAATAGCCATCTAATACAATAGAATTAAATTGGGACTATACCATACATCATGTCCAAAACTGATAGTAAAAAAGAAAATTGGAAACAATGAAAATCCATCCTCGAAACATGAAGACTCACCAAAGCTTGAAATACCTCAAGTCAACCTCTATCAACGAAATTGAGAACCATGACTGTCGAACCCTAAATTTGGGGAAATGTATGAAAGAGTATGTGTTAGTACAAAAAATGTACCAAGTATGATAGGCATGCATAAAATATTCAAATCAGGCTAAAATAGGACATTTCATGACATGCAATTGACCAATATAAAACATGATATAAGAAGGGTTACAAAGTATAAGTGATAAAACATGGTCAATGCAAGCTAACATCTTTTAAAACTTTGAACACATATGAGATACATGTTGAAGTAACCTAAATTCATTATTATCATAGGAAGTAGACTTAACCAACATATAGACCATGTGAGCTATAACATGATCTCGCGGTGTCTCCCATACTGTAAAGGGATGTCCTACTTGCCAAGGTAAGGACCATTAACTTCTAGCATAAGGATATCTACTAGCTAAAGTCTATCTAGACAATCAGGGGGCACATAGGTAAGGGATAAGGATACAACTACTAGAAACCTGACTTGTAATAACATGAGAGCTTCCATCTCAAAATACTCTCGGGGCTAAATATAAATCCCACGAAATGGTCATTTCTTATTTGTTCTTCTTATCCATGGAAGGGCACATCATCTTGACAATCCAAGCTAAGTCATAGTCATCCATGGAAAGGTAATATTCAATAACCAACTCAAGCTAGGTTTCATTAAGATAGATCTTTATCTTTGATTCTATTTGGTGAGAAATACCTTTCTACCTTAGGATCCTTACTATGTGAGAAAACCTCTCATAATCATACTTTCATGTGAATATGAGAAATCCTTTCAACAACACAACAACAACATCATCATTAATACTTCACTCTCAAAGCATCCTTAAAACATTTTCATAGATTTCATAAGAACATGCATAATTTCATAATTCACCTTCCAAGGTTCAAAATCCCCTTTCAATCTTCAATATCTGGAAAGCATGGTCTATACATGGGTTCATGGAAATTAATTATAATTTCATGTAATTCTATCAATTCATGCTTGATTTCATAAAACTCTTTTGTCATAATTCAAGATCCACATTTTATGCTTTTTACTTTGAAAACATGGGAATTATATGGGTTCATAGGTGATCATTAAATCATATTATTTCATAAATTCATTTATAAAAAATCATAATTCAATTATTTAAATCAATAATCAAGAGAACCCATGGAAATTGAAGAAGTCCTAACTCAATTGGGGATTTCTTACTTTGAAAATAGGACAAATTTGGAACTCCATGGATGGAACGAATCCATAGATGAGAACTATAATACCTCAAATCTAATTTCTTATCTTCAACGGAGGAATAGAGACTTGACTTGAAACCCTAGTGTGAATACTTCTTCTTTAAGATTTCTAGAGGAAGAAATATTTTGGAGAGGAGACTTGTTCTTCTTTTTGAAATTTCAGAGAATGATTTCAATTGGGGAAATATGGGGGATAAGATACATATATAAGTATTTTAGTGAAGGGTAAAATGACATATTATTAGGATAAAATAATTAGGAAAAGAACCAACTGCCCCTAAAAAAAATTACCAAACTACCACCTGTGGACTTTGACCGACGGACCGTGGTCTTACCAACGGTCCTTCCTGTTGTCCGTCGTCTGTCGTTACAATCTATATATTGTCGCCCTAACCTATGGACCCTCAACAACAAATCGTGGACCCAACGACGGTCTATTGGTCCAGGTTGTGGTTCATGGTCCTCTAGTCCTTGTTGGGTGGCAAATCCATGGTCCGCGATTTAGTCCATGTGTCATGACTGGCCTCCATTGGATGGCACCAAAAGATTTTGAAAACTCCTATCATGCACCTTCTCAAGACAGAGGTGTTACATAAATAAAGTACGGAGTAAGCTCAATAAGGGTGTCTACAATAGTGATCAATGAGAGTTAACATTCAAGCGCCATGGATAGAACACTCTCGATAGTATGTTACCCTATTTCATGATTAAGAAAAACTTCAAATGATGACTGACTAGACTCTACACAATCCCTAGATCACTTTATAATCTTGTATAGTGCACCTACATTCTTCAACAGAATGCATTCAAGTTCCCTCACACCAAGAACGATTTCATGCTCTCACAAAAAAATTAACAAAGGTAATAGGAATCAATACAAGTCTCACTCTCTCACAACATAATTACATGCAAGATTTGTGCCTCATGTTGATGTCTTTGTTTCTACACAGAGGTTGATGAGGGCAAGGAAGGACCAGAAATCACTCATTTTTCCATCTTTGATCACACAGTTATGTGAAAGGGAAAGAGTCCCTTTCAGCGCTACAACAAATGTTAGAGTCACACCAACGTTATCTACTAATATTCAAAGGATCGATTCTATGTTTTTGAGAGATGATGCATTTTTTAGGGAGCCACCAGCACAATAAGCCACTTTATTGTTCTAGCTTGAGACTTTGATTATTGATACTCACACACCTACTCCTTTTGTGGAGAACGTATGTATTCGTAATATTTCATCTCTTGCAGGATTTTCTAATTCCACTACTGCATGTAGACCTTCTACTTCTATGAGTGGTACGAGTGTAGGGCATCCCTCTTCTCCTATTACCCTTCCTCCTTTGACCTAGACATTTATATACCAAATTGGCAGTCTTTCTTGGACACCGGATGTTCATGTTTCCTGGGTTGAGATGAAGTGACCCTAGCTGATTGACCAGGCTATCAAGAATTCCTTGGTTTCTCGAATTGAGTGGGTGTTCAAATGTGAGAAGACAATTGAGGGCCACACTTTGAGATTAGATAAGTTGACTTCGAGCATAGCAGTGTTGAAAAATACTAAGGATAGTTCAAGTGCTTTGAACACTCATAAGGCTGAGATTGCCACATCTAGAGATAAGGTGGTCCATATTAGTCCGTAAACATCTTCTTATTTGTAGGAGTGATTCATCTTAAAGATGTAGTTTCACTTGCACCCGAGATGCTTAGTGTGGCATTTTTCTCTTATATATACGTAAGGTCATTGTAGATGTGAATGTAGGGGATGAGGAGTTAGCTGAGGAAACTGGTGTGGATGGGTTGAGAGAACATAACCACGCAACTGTTGAGACCCAAATAGAGTTGAACGCGACTAAGAAGGTCATTATTCGTGATACCCTAGAGACGTCTCTTTGAGAGACTTAAGTTTTTGGGTCTAATCGAGTCACTGTAGACTCCCCCACGCTTCCCATCATTGAGACAAGCATTGATGCCCAAGCCCAACATTTATTTTCTGCCTTTAATGATCATATTGTCTGTATAGATGCTATAAATGAGGCTTCTCCACCAGAGACTCCAAAGGAGAGTACTCCATAGGTGTTGCGTGTCAGCGAGATCATATATCTCTGCCTCCAAGTATTTCATTTATTTTGCATTAAGGACAAAACTTTTTTTGGGTGAGGTCTTTCATGCAAATATTTCCCTTTTTCTTGTATTTTGTTTATTTCATATTTTGAACTGTTATAGATAATTTCTCTTTTGTGAAAGTGTATCTATTTACTTCAATTTTCATTCTCTTTTTATGAATGTAGACCCCATGAGACGAAATTGTGAAATGATTGATGTTTTCAAAAGTAACAATTTGAGAATAGATTTTGTTTAATGCTGATGTCCTAAATAGTACTCATGATGAGCATGATGTATGGTATTGGTGTTTCAATAGGCAAAATCAATTTGGTTACACATTTCTAACGATCTCTTTGAATATTTTGTTGACTAGCTACGTTTGGATGTGAGCCTTGCAATGCACGTCGCATATACGTTTTTTTTTCTTTTGGTGATGAGCTAGATGAGTGTATTTCAAAGTTCCATCTATGGTGAGATTTACTTGAAAACATACATAAGGAGTCCTAGAATTATCCTTGTTAGTAAGATTTGTTGAATCTTGGTGAATGTGGGACATGATCTTGGGAAAAAATTCAATAAGAGGGGCAAATTGTATACAAAGCCTATTGTGAATTGGTTGTGAGTGTGAATCCATCTTGGCACCAATTGTGACCAACCTATTTGTTGACAACCAAAAGAAGCCTCTTGAGCCATAACTACCCCTACCTTATAACCAAAAATATGTTTTGAAGCATTGTGATTTTTGAATAGCCAACTTAGGACAAAAACCTTAGTTGGATTGTGAATAGGAAGGATGAAGGAGCGCCAAGTGAAGGGAAAAGAAAGAATAAATGAAACTCAAATATGAATGTTTTACAAAAAAGGGAAACCTCGCTTTATATATAAAAAAAAAAAGTGTGTATGTTTTTGTCATCAATTTGATATGAATTGATTGGGGAAATGAAAATGAAAAAGAAAAGTGAATGTAATAAATGGGAATTCAAAATAAATTGAGTGGAAAGTCAAGGATCATGTTATCAAATGAGAAAGAAGGAAAAGAACTTCAAAATATGTGACGATAATTGCAAAATGTTTTGAAAAGGTGTAAGTTACTACTCCAAATCGACTATGCCTTAACTCTCATCCCTATTACATACCTAAAATACCTTTATATCTTACCTGAAACAAGTAGTTTGATAATTCTAAGACATGGGCAAACCTAATTTTCTCTCGATCTATGATGGTGCCCACCAATATTATCTTGTCACGGGGATGTATAGACTCATTACGGGTTGACATCAAGTTGTTATTGATGAAGCCAAATCACTATTTGGACCCGACATTTAAGTTTTTCTTCTCTATCTTAACACCACATGCTATCAAAGAAGGAGAAGAACCAGAGATCAAGGGTGCAAACCAACCATTGAGAGAATCTAGGTCTTGTCGCATTAGGAGTGAATATAACTCATATCTAAATGCCGACATATTAAGGGAAGTTTAATATCTCTTGTGTCACACCAAACTTTCTTCCCTCTCACCACTACTTCTTTAAGTGGCATCGAGATTGTGGCCTTTGACTTCTTGGCCAGGGCATGAGCATACGCCGAATAAAACCACTTCATCAAGAAGGGATTTAGGTGTTACTGTCTCTTGTAAAACATCAAAACCTATGGAACTAAATTGTATCCCAGATTACTGGGTAGTCACTCATCACTACCTCTATAGAGAGTCTTCTCTCTTCAAGTATGGTATGTTCTCTTGCTTCTTTGATCCTATTCAAGGCTTTTGGAGCTACAACTGGGAGAACTCTCAAGGTCGTTTCCCGTGCAGATGAGGGATGAACCAACATATATCTAAAGTCTTTCCTGGTCCTCACCTCCTTCATTTGTACCCTATCTTCATTAGATGATTGTCACGTGGATATTTGTCGGTGCTTTTGAATTTAAAATTGAGATTCCTCGGTGCCTCTTGAAAGGAGATGGAGAGTCTCCTTGTCTTATTCTCATCCCTTTCATGGTCCCTCTCGATTTGTTCTTTACTCAAGCCCATTTGTAGAAGGGGTATTTGGTCCTCTCTTGTGTGCCATGCTCGGTTGACCTTAGTAATATAATATAATAAAGATACCGCTACATCACAAGGTTGCATCATCAGTATACCATGGACATATTGATCAGCCCCACTTTTATTGACTAAAGCAAGACTTCTATAAAATTATGACAGCAACAAATTGTCCAGAACGTCATGAGTTGGAATTTGCAAGAGTAACTTTTTGAACCTCAACCATGTTTCATGCAAGGGCTCACCTTTATGACTTTTGAATTGTGTGTTTGGAGACGAAGTTTACCATCTTCTAGGGTGGGAAGAACCGTTTAAATAAAACCTCTGTTAGCTCATCCCACAAAGTAATAGAATCAGTTTGTAACTCTACCAAACCATCTTGAAGCCTTTCCTGTTATAGAGAACGACATAGTATCAACCTTATGGATTCTTGAGATATTATTGAACTTAAATAGTCCACACACCTCATAAAAACTCCTAAGGTGCTCATAGGGATCCTCATGAGATAGGCCCCCAAAAATTCCTTTCATCTGGAGCAGTTGGATCATAGTACCACTGATATGAAACACCGTCCTCCTGGTTGTAGGACGTATTAAGATTGATCCTATTCTTTGAATGACATTAATGGGCATGTCATTTAGGTCAACGATATCATCATTTGACAATAGTAACTATCATTGTCACTCCCATGGTCACTCTTCATGTCAAACTACTAATCAGTCAACAACAGTACAAAACAACAACTCTAATATAAATAAATGAGATTAAAATCTAATTTCTCAATTACAATTTGCAACTATAGCTTCCGAAAGCGGCGCCATTTTTTTCTCGAATCACCCTTCAAAACTAATTTAAAGGGTGAGGAATCGTAGTAAGCTAAAACCATGCGAATATTGAGGATCGAATACTTCAGGGAACGGTATATCATGCAGAATTATTTATATAGAGATTTGAATTTTAAATACGCTAATTTGAAATGGTAAGAACAATTAGGTGGATGGTAACACCAACATAATATAATTTATTTGTTATCAAGTATCGCAGATAATCTAAGATTTAAACAAATTAAGAATTAACTAGAAATCTAGGTGTGAACAGATCGGAAATCAATGCCATATAGGAGTAGATGTGCTACTCCATAGTGATATCCATACATGAATAGGCTAAGTCACTTCAACGACGCTAATCGTCTTTCAATCTCAAAGCATCTACCCAAGAATATCCTTCGATCTCATCTACAGCCAATTCTTAACAACCCAATACCTTATTTTATCTCGTCTTTAAAGAATGGGGAAAATAGATCCAATATATAAAGTCTCTTTCGAGCAAATCAAGGACAAGAAACTGAAATTGCTATTATCGAACCAATTACCACTCCAACTAATCTCTTTCAACAGCAAGCACAAATTGAAAGTAGGAATTAAGTTTGAAACCTCAACCCTTAAGTTAACTCCTTGATAATTAGATAAAATTCATTCATTAACTTAAACAAAACAGTGAATATCACAAAACCTACTATACTAAATTAACACCCAAACTCATTAGAGCACCCCCAGATCTTGGGGTTTTAGCCACTCGTCATAAACAATAAAGGATGTATACATTCCATGAAAGAAGTCATGGGTAACTTGAAATCAAACAATTAAGCGTAAACCCACATTGGATTTTACTTCAAATTATCAAACTCAAGATATAAACTGTAAACCCTAAGAAGACTAGAAAAAGTGTTCTAAAAATTAAAATGTTCTATCTCAAAACATTTTTTCGAAATCAGTCGTTCAACACTCTAATCTAACTCCCTTAAATCTTTATCATTTGGGATATTAATATTTTCCCAAAATTTGGCCAATAATTCACTTTGCAATGAAATCAGTTATATTAGTCAGGTTCATTGAATTCACTCAGTAAATCACCGATTATTCTACAGCTCTCATTTGTGATTCTCTAGGCTTCAAATGTTTAAACCTCGGTTGGTGAACTCGATTAAGTTAGACTTTCACGTTCGGCACACCGATGAATATCACCTTAGTTTGCTGATTGAGAATTAAATCTTATCCTTGCACACTGTCAGATTGGATGAGGTCTGGCTCACTCGTTTATCCACCTTTCATTCTAGGCGATCAACAATTTTCATTTTTCACTTCTTCTGCATTTTGTCCACTCTTTCCAGCTTCAGTCCATGCTTTTCCCAATTACCTTCATAACTGTAAATTATAAAAAGAAATTATTAAAAATGAAAAAATTAGGCATTGAGGAGGACACTGATAATTGGGCTAAATAGACCTTAAATGAGTGCAAATGTACCACTCATTAGATCTTACTTGAACTCACGTGTGTGGAGTCAAGGAATTTATCTTGTTAGTCCAATTGTTTGAATCTTGGTGAATGAGAGGCACGATCTTGGGCAACGAAAGACGGAACCCCAATTTGCATAATATTTTGTGACTAAATTGTGACGGTGTGCAACAATTTTGGCACTCATTTGAGACTAACCTATTTGTTAGCAGACCAAAAGAAAGCCTATTAAACCAAATTGTCCCGACCTTCTCGCCAAAATTCTTTTTTAAAGCATTATTATGTTTAAAAAGAAACTTAGGCAATAAAAAAACTAAAACGGGGTGTGGAAAGAAAGAAGGAACGAAAGCCAAGTAAAGGGAAATAAAGACAAAATGAGATTCAACTTTAGAGTTCCTTAAATAAAAACGAACCCCTCCTAAAAAAAGGAGTCATTATGATGAACATGCTTTGGAAAATGACAATGCAAAAGAGAAGTGGATAAAATAAGGGTGGGAGGGGGGGGTCTCAAATAAATTGAGCAAATATTCAAACTTTGAGTTCTCAAATGAAAAAGAATAAAAATAAATTGAGAATAAGTGAAGCGGATTGCAAAAACATTATAAAAAGATAAAGTTACCAAGCCAAATTAACAATACCTTAACCCTCAGCCTCATTACAATACAAAAAGACCCTTGAGATCATGCATGAAATGGATTGTGTGATGATTGAAAATTACGGACAAACCTATGAGACAAATCTTGCATTTTTTTCTCTTTTGAGGAATTAAGAGTTACATTGATTCCTTATATATTTCTTGATTTGCTTTGTGAGATCACAAAATAATTCTTGATTTGATGTCACTTGAATTCATTTATTGAAACATGATCCTACATCAAACAAAAAGCTAATGTAAGCTTGAGCTTCTGTCTATATCGGCTAGTCATCATGTGAAGTTTTTTTTTTAACATGATTGAGTGTAGCATGTTGTTGATAGTAGTCTTGCTATGGCATTTGCATGTTTTCTCTCATTGAGTACTATTGTATAATCCCTTATTGAGTTATTTGTGTTTTTCATTTGCTTGAGGAAAACAAAAACTTAAGTTGGGGGTGTTGATGATTGGTAGATTTTCACTAATTCCAGCTCTATTTATCTCAATAGTTAGTGTCTTTAATTCTTAATTTTGTCATATTCTAATAAAATATTAATGATTTGTAGATAAGAGGCAAATGGAAAAGGAAGGGACTGATGTTTTAATGAATGGCAAAAAATACAAAATGAAGTGCTACTTATACAATGTGGGATCACCAAACATAAAGGGTGAATCACCAAATACACAAAAGACTGCCAAAGATGACAGTGCATTGGGCTAATTTCAAGGTGATTAGGCAAAGTGAGAAAATAATGGAGATGCACTGAAAAAGGCTAAGTGAGTGGAATTGACAGTGATCGTTGATAAAATGAAAGTCCAAAGATGAAATGAGTTGATAATTAGCGGTTCGCCAATTTTATAAAAGCAAACTCAGACCGGATCGTCGAATAAGACTCAAACGCCTGAAGCCTAAAGCAAGAAAAGGGTTAATGAAGGGAGATTTGTTATTTGCCAAATGTGGTTAGTGAACTCAGCTAACGTTACTGAGTAAGATACAGAGTTCATTTTTGTGTTAGATTTTGGCAAGCTACAAATAGCCCATGGGAGAGAGAAATAGGGGTCCAAAATTGGAAGGAAAAATTAAACATTTTATAGAGAGAAAATAATTTCTATTGAGTGAAAACAATCCTTACCTTTTGGGGTTTTAAATTTTACTACTTGAATTTGTAAAATTCGGAAAGATATCAAGGTGGGTTTTCTTTCAATTGATTTATTTCATGTTACCCATGGAGTCTCTCATTGAACATATACTTTTCTTTTGTTTTATGATGGGTGGATATAACCCCAATATCTTAGGAGTGTGATTATGGGGTTAGGTATTGATCTTAATTTATGGGTTTGATTAATTTCTCTATTTCATAGTTGTAAATCAAAGATTCAACTTATTAGTAATTGACTATTTCATAAATTAAGGCGGTCACTTGATATTAGATTTGATTCTCATATGGGTGATAGAAAGAGACTAACATGAGTAGGTAAAACGTTAGATGTTTGCAATTTAGTCAATATATTGTAAATCCAAGGTAATAAGTTGCTAGAATTGCAAGTACATGAGATCGAAAGGAGATTCTATGAGAAAATGCTTTTAAATCTAAAGAAGATTAGCATCATTCAAGATGACTTATTCTATCTCTGATTTTATAGTTAAACTGACAAATCTACATTACCCCTATTTTTAATCAACATCAGATCGCCATACCCCTTGAGTGAATTAATCTTATGAATCTTTGTCTGTAGTAATAGAGAATATTGAGTGAAAGATATTGCATTATTGAAATTGGTGGAATAATACATCCAATTGTTATTTGACTACATTGAGATTAGTTCCATACTAATTCACCAATTGGAATTTTAACCTGATACAATTTCGTGTGGGATTCGACCTAGACTCATAGTTGGGTATTGTTTTTCAGAACGATCCCTTACTCTTTTGACTAGTTTCGAAGAGTGATTTGCTTGTATTAGTCTTCCACTTGTATTCATCCAAGATAAGGGTTCACTTCGGGACCAACAATGATTTTCAAGTGTCATCTAATAACGCACAACTACACTTCCTCGAACTCTAAGTATATGCGGTCGAAATCAAGTATAAACCCAATTAATAATGGGGGTTTATCTAACAAAGAGTGATAAAGTAAAGACATCAATTACAAAATTAAAGGAATGTTCTAATAGTTTATCGAGATAAATATGTTTTAAACAATTAAACTAAATGGGAAGGGTTTGACAATCAATGTCAATTGGGAGGGGGGATTAGAGTTACAATTAATAACTACATAGAAAGGGGAGTAATCAAGTAGAGAGGCATCCTTGGGTATGTTATTTATTGAACAACAATTTCTCTATATGGGTGATTAACATTTACTGAATATTATTGAATCTTAGTGGGTAGGCTAGGCTTTAAGTGCAATAGTCATTTTTTGATCAACTATCGTGAATCATATGAGTTCTCTCGAACCTCAACAAGCATAAAACATATAAACAACCAAATACCTCAATGAATCTAATCTTTCAAGAAAGATTGGTAGGATTTAATTTCGACCCAATTTCTCAAGATAAATCCACAATAACCCAATCACTACAATCATGAATTCTTAGTTTTAATTATATAACATTTTTGTCAAACAAGCTTAGAATACTAGGCTAGAACTACATTTGCAACTAAAACTCATCAATTAAAACTCAACTAGTCATGGAACCCACTTGAAATCAACAATAATTAGTAAATCCTAACACCCATAAGCTAATTGAAGCATTCAATCACATAAATACACCCCAAGAATAGAGACTTTAGTCACACATAATAAAGAACAAGAAAGAGTTACCAACTATGCTTTCCATGAGTTTGGATAACAATCTACAAGTCTTCAATTGCTCCAAAATAAGCTCAAAAACAATAAAACCCTAAATCTCTACTCAAAAACCTAAAAATAGTGTTAGGGATCAAAAACTCAAAATTATCGCCCAAAACTTCAAAACTACAAAACTTTCTTTTTAAAATCGCATTAATACTCTTAGAGATTTTCAGTTTCAGGGAAAGTCCACGAAATGAGTAGAGCATCGCCAACCAGGTCGGCTATGCACTGAATTCTCTATTACACTGTGCGCCTTCTTGAATTGGCTTTTCCACTCTTTGTCATGACCCAGGGGTACCCTTGGATAAAACATGAAGTATAGAACCCTGAAGAACTCCATACAAGACACTTAGATCTCATAAGAATAAGAAATAGAACAATAAAAGTAAAACAACATTTTAAGTCCAAAAACAATTTTATAGAAAAAGCAGAAGTCTAGACATTTTGTCTCATCACATTCATCTATTACAATCTAATGAAATTAGGCATAGACCGTACATCATGTCCAAAAATTAAAATACATGAAAAAAACTAAAATACAATAAATTTTTATCCTTGAAGCATGAGGACTCACCAAAGCTTGATCCAGATCAACACTTAGCCACGAAAGTGATGACCCTGACTATTGGACCCTACATTTGGAAATATGTAGGCAAAAGTATGCATTAGTTCAAAAATGCACTAAGTATGATAGCCATGCATAAAAACGTTTAAAACATGCGAACGGGGACATTTAATTATAAAACATGCAATTCACCAAGTTAAAACATAGTATAAGAGGATTAAAATCATAATTCATAAATCATAGCCAATGCAAGCCATCATCATCATTAAACCTTTGAACTTATATGTTATACTTCTTGAAGTATCCTTAGTTCATTATTCATATTCTTCTTATTGTGGGAATAAGCGTTAACCAACATTGAGACCATGCGAGCTATAACATGATTAGCCGGTGTGTCCCACACCAAAAAGGGTTGTCCTGTTTGCTCAAGGTAGAACTATGAACTCTTAGCTTAAGTGTATCCACTAGCGAAATATCCTACGGGGGCACGTAGTTTATGGAACAAGGAGATTGTTACTAGAAACCCGGACTCTACTATGTGAGGGCTACAATCTCATGAGATCACTTTGGAAACCCAGACTCTAATACTAGAGAGCTTCCATCTCATATTCAATATCCACCCGGTGTTAAGCATTAATCCGGCGGAGTAGTTAATAAGTCTTGACTTATCTTATCTTAGAACAACTCCTTAGACCATGCGTGAGTAAGCCTTTCACCATCCATGATCTATTCATAATGGCTCTAAAGCCTTTTATTTCATTAAGCTAGAAAGACTTTCAACCTAAGAATCCTTACTATGTGAGTATGTCTTTTCACATCATGTTCATATGTGTTTGTGAGGATATTCTTTCATAAAACAACAACAACATCATAATCATTGACACTTTACTCTCAAAGCACCCTTAAATCTTTTATGTAGATTTCATAAAGACATGCATAATATCATACTTTCCCCTTTCAAGGTTCAAAGCCTACTTTCAATCACCACATATAGAACTAAAGCATTAGATAGGAATTTCATCGTAAATTCATGTGATTCTATTTCTTCATGCATTAATTCATAAAATTCTTCTTTCATTAACAAAGACCCACTTCATAACATCATAATTGAGAAATGTGGAATTTACATGGATTCATGGGGAAAATCATAAAAATCAAATGAAATCATCAATTCATGCATAGTATGGCATAATTAAATCAGTTAAATCTACTTCGAAGGAACCCATGACAATTGAAGAAAACCCTAACAATTGGGGATTTTTACGTTTTTTAAATTGGAGATTTTGAGGGAACTCCATGGATGAAAGAAATCCATGGATTAAAGCTACCATACCTTACTATCAAAGCCCAAAGAAATTGATGTATGGAAGCTTGCTCTTGAACCCTAGCATGAATCTCTTTCTTCTTCAAGTGAGAGAGAACTATTTGAGAGGAAGAACTTTTGGGAATTTGTTTTTTGGATTTTGGAAATAATGACTTCAATGGTGAGGTTTAGAATTAAAATGACTTATATAGGGTCCTAGGCTTAGGCAAAACGACATATATTTAATCTAATGAATTCCGAAAAGACTCATGTGACCCTCAACTTGGAAGTGCACGGCCCACCTTCACGAGAGGCCCCATGAGTCGTGGTCCTCACTACGATCTGTGGTACCTTCCTTGAAGATGGACCAGTATATATGATACCTCCCTCCTTAAACTAAGTCACCTCTAGCGTTGGGGTGGTTGTTGCCTAGCCCACCACGAGCCGTGGTCCTCACCACTGGTCGTGGTGGTGGTCAGGAAGGTGGGGCAGTGTATATGAAAAGGTGGTCTTCCATATCCCTCTTCCTTGGCTCTAACCCTCTCACTTAGCCCTAGATTAGCCTACTAGATTTCAGGGCGTTACACAAAATGTCAAAATTTGTATTTGAATGAGTAATAACACGCATCTATATAATATGAACCATTGTAGTTATACAATATCTAAGATAAGGTGGGATGACTTTGGTTGAAGACAATACACAAAGAGTGAGGTTGAGATGGTTTAGGCATGTGTGAGATAAGAAGATACAGGGATGCCCCAATGTGGAGATGTGAAAGGTTAGTTATGGATGGAACCAGGAAAGGTAAAGGTAGACCGAAGAAGTATTGGAGAGAGGTAACTAGACAAGACATAACACAGTTGTAGCTCACTGACCATTGATATTACCTTAGGTAGGAAGGTGCGGAAGACATGAATTACGGAAGAAGGATAGTAGGTATAAGAGTGTGTCCACACTAGTAGTTCGGAGTGTATTGACTTGATGTCCATTCTAGTATTTCGTAGTATTAGTATTATTTCTAGTTCTTCGTTATTATATGGTGTTTGTGTAGTTTGATAGTAATACTATCTCCGTCCACTTTTGTTTATCATGTTGCGCTTTTTAAAAGTTTAATTTGATTAATTTTCAATGTTAAATTAAATTACATTAATTAAATATTATAAACAAAAAGTTTATATATTCAAAACCTATACAAAAAGCATTATAAATTACAATTTTTTGCATATTAATATGATGAAAAAATACATCATAAAATATTAGTTAAAATTCTTATAATTTAACTTTAAAAAAGAAACCATGACAATTAAAAGTGTACTGAGAGAGTATTATTTTGTTGTAGGATTTTATCTTTTTGCTAGTGTTTATTGTTTTATTATTGCTTGTTGTTTTTTTAATTTTATTATATTTTTCTTGACTGTTTTTATTTTAAGCGGAGTCTTATTAAACACATTTCTTCTACATGT
Organism: Solanum lycopersicoides; assembly: GCA_022817965.1. Classification (NCBI taxonomy): domain Eukaryota; kingdom Viridiplantae; phylum Streptophyta; class Magnoliopsida; order Solanales; family Solanaceae; genus Solanum; species Solanum lycopersicoides. The sequence continues at coordinate 47,558,314 of CM040627.1, read as the reverse complement.
TACGTAGAGAGTCCCCACTTGATGGGACTATCCTAGGTATGTTGTTGTAGTCGTAGAAAAGTAATGATTAATATTAACCAATGTTTAAGCAAAATGGTTGGATTTTAAAAGGTGTGAATGGAAAATGAAGAGTTACGACTTTTATGAAAAGTTGCGACTTTTTTGAAAGGTTATGACTTTTATGAAAGGTTCCGACTTTTATGAAAAGTTGTGACTTTTATGAAATGTGACGACCTTTCCAAAAGATTGTGACTTTTCCAAAGGTTTGTGACCTTTATGGTAAGGCACAATAAGAACATTTTCGCACTACACTTTGTTTTCTATAAATTGAGGGATTTACTCTCATTTTTAAAAAGAGATTTTTCTGGACTTTTTCTTCTATAACTAAATCTAGTATTCTACGTGTACTTTACTTCTGATGAGTGGCTCGCTGACACCAGCATTTTGGGTATCAATACACTGGTGATTGAGTTCATTCTATCCTGGGAGGAGATATTCCAAATCAAACCTCGAATATTAGAGGGGAATAATTTCCTTAAGGGGACACTGTGCATTTAGTGGGCTTGATCTTCTTTCTGTTTTTCCAGATTCTGGTATGTATTACAGATTTTAGATTTGTGAATTAATTTTTGTTCTTCTGTTCTTCTATTCTTCACTTGTTCGCTAAACTTTGGTAACTTCATGTTTCTGCAAAGTTTATTGGAATCGGTAAGATTCTTTAACCACATATTAACAACAATTGTTCATTAAGAAAAAATATTTCATATGTTTTTTCTAATTTGTTTCTGATTCTAGTTTCTTTACTAGTTTTAATTTTCTAGTTGTGAAAATGCTCTTAAACTTTATTGTCTTACAATGTTCTTGAAAGTTTTGTTCTAAGTATATTAGGAATACAAGATGAACAATAATCTTAAGAAAATTATTATACTGATAGTGTTTTTTGTATTCTACTGATTCTGAGAATCTGATCATGGAAGTAGAAGAATAGTGCATTACTTCTCTATAATTTGGTGCTTTGTTTATCAGGTCAAACTGAGAATGTAGAGAAAAAATTGGTGGTATTCCGGTTAAAGATTACACCAAGTAACCTTCTTACTATTTTGTCTAAGGAGGGAAATAGTTTCTAAGAGTTAACAGTTCTGATTTTTTATCATGTGTATCTTTGAAAAAAGATTTGCAAACTATATGTTGTGGAATGATTTTTTCTTGGAAAATAGTGTTGCCTTAAAATTCTTTAGTTTGCAAAATGAGAGATGCATTATTTTATTTGATAAAATATTATGTCAAAAGGTTAAAGTTTGAAGACTATTGAAAAGAAAAATATTTCTATGTGATAAGAATATGTTTAATTCTGTTTGGAGACTAAAAAACTTTTGTAGTTCTGTACACCATGTGAAATTTAATTGTGTCTGATTTCTGTAGACTAAAATTTTATTTGTAGTTTCTATTCTTGACAAATCAGACTGTGCAATTGATTTATATGAAAACTTCACATAATAAGTTAGTGTTGTACTTATATTTTCTATAAACTTCAATGTTATATAGAAATAAATTGTACAAATTTTTTGTACTTATTGTTAGTATTCTAAATACTAAGTGGTATGTCTATTTGTGATAGAAGAAAAATACCAGTGACTTAGAGTTTGTGAATTTGTGTCTCTATAGAATGAACTTTGACATTGTGCAAACATTGTCAAAGAGAATTGCAGCACTATAATTCTTTTGTAGAATAATGTTTCCAAAAGAAGTTTCATATTAAAATATGTGGAAAAACTATTTTTGAGATCATATATAAAATGTGAGGGTTCTTTGTGTATGATAAAGTTACAATTGGACTTGGTGTCTAATTTAAATTTGGAGTACAAGATATATTTTCTATGATACTTTTGTATTATGTCAGACCCACAAAATTATTAGAGTATATTTGATATTTTGATCATTGAGTTTATCGTTTACTAGTATACGGTATAACTAGTATGAAACTATCAAATTATATGTATACTTGTTCAAAATGATTGTGTTCTTTTATGAAAAAGTGTCACTTGAAGTGATGTGATTTTTCGTGAAAACCTATGTCTATTAAATATAACTATTTGTATAGACATGAATATTGCTGAATAGTCATTTGTCATGTTTCGTAAAAGAAGCATTTGGATTATATTGTCTTTATTGAATCCGATGAAATTTTGTTCATGGGTAGTTCTATAACAATCAAATTAAAAGTTATGAAAAGATCCTTTTGAAAAGGACATTTGACAAGGTGATGACTCTAAACAATGTTTGTATCGCACAAAATTGTAAGAAATAGGAACAAAATATTAGTGAGAAAAAACTACCTTGTGAATAGTTTTTCGAACTCAATATTTTTATTTGTTCTTACTTGCTTGAGTCAAAGTTTTTACATGAAAACTTGGGGCATGTCATTTACAAAACCTTGTAAGGAGAACTGATCAACTAGAAGTTTTGTCTAACTTTGAGTGCAATAAATAAAAATGTCATGTTTGTGGGGAATCTAAGTATGTTGAGCATTCTTAACCTGTTGAAAGGAATTCTAATCCCTTATTTACATTTGTTACATGAAGTCAACACCATATCGTTGTGTAAAAAAAGTATCTCATTACTTTCATTGATAATTGCATTAAAATGACTATGTCTATTTGCTGAATGGTAAGGATGAACAATAGAAATATCTAGACAATATACTATTGAAATTAAAAATCATTTGGGAAAAAGATAAGAAGTGATAATAATGGAGAGTATGGATCTCCTTGTGCAGAAATATGATTGGAAAGTTGATTTATCCATCAAACTACTGTCGTATTAACCTCAATCTAAACAAAAACCGAATGATGAAAGAAATAATGGATGTGTTATTTATAAGTTTAGATTTATCACAAAACTTGTGTGGAGGAACTATCCTTACTGCTAAAGGAACAACAAAAAGTCGTCTTTTCAGAAAGAAAGCAATTTTGTTTTTTCAGGACACAATCTATTCCATATGAGAAATGGAAAGGAAGAATCAACTTGAAATATTTCAAAGTGCAGGGGTGTCTAGCCAAAGCCCAAGTTCCTATCCCTAAAAAGATTGAAATAGGACCTAAGACTTGGATTGTAAAATTAGACTTGAGTAGTCTAGTGAAAGGTCTAAACGATCTTGGAAAGAACAAAAGGAGAATGTATTTAATGAAGAGATTCAGAGGCGTAGTAAATGTCAAGGGACATATACTTCCTACGAATATGATTTTGTAATATTCTTGTGCCTTATGTAGACTCATCCTTTTGGAAAGATGGTGTTAATAGTGAGATTGATTCGATCTTGAGCAATCCTATTGGAAGTTGGTTGATATTCCTCCTGAAAATAAACTTTTGGGCTCAAAATGAATCCTCAAAAGGAAAATGAAAGTTGATGGAACTATTGACAAATATAGAGCAAGACTTTGTGTTAAAGTCTTTAGACAAAAACAAGGTTTTGATCTTGTTGATATATATACTCGTCGGTAACTAGAATTACATCCATTCGGATGCTAATATTATTAGTTATGATATATGACCTCCAAATTCATCAAATGAATATGAAAACATTTCTCTTAAATGGAGAATTGGAGGAAGAAATTTACATGGAACAACCCGAGGGTTTTATGATTCCTCGTAAATAAAAGAAAGCAAATTTATTAAGTCACAATATAGACTAAAACAAACACCCAAACAATGACATAAGAAATTTGACCAAACTATGTTGGAAAATGAATTTAATAATAATGGAAGTGATAAATGTGTGCACATTAAAATCACAAGGTCATTTTTTGTTTGTATATTGGTGATATGTTGATCATCATTAGAGACACTAATGACATAAATTATACTAAACGTATGCTAGAAAGCAAGTTTGGAATGAAAAATCTTGGAGTTGGTGATGCGATCTTAGGTATAAGAATCCTTAGAACTCCATAATGTTTAGCATTTTCACAATCTCATTGCATTGAAAAGGTACTTGACTAGTTCAAATAGTTGGATGTCAATATTGTCAAGTCTCCAATAAATGTGAGCTTTGCATTTCAAAAGAGTGAAAGCGAGAGTGACTCACAATTGGATTGTGATAGAGTATTAGGAAGTATGATGTATATCATGAAGTGTGTGCGATCATATATAGCATTTGCTATTAATAAACTGAGTCAGTTTACAAGTGATCCCAATCAAACTCATTAGATGACAATAAATAATGTTTTGGAGTATTTAAAAAATACTTAAAACTATGACTTGCATTATAACAATATCAAGCAATATTGAAAGGATATAATGATGCAAATTTGATCACCGGACAAATAAGTAAAATCCATGAGTGGATATATATTTACTCTTGGTAGAGGAGCAGTCTCTTGGAAATATATCAAAAGAGACATGTATTGCTAGCTCTACTATGATCTTTGAGCTAGGTGCTCAAGATAAGGACGGTGAATAAGTTGAAAGACTCCGGAATTTCTTGATAGATATTTTTTTTGTCCCAAACCATTGGCATTAGTATGCATATACTTTGATAGTAAAGATGTATTAGGTAGGGCATGGAGCATGATGTATAACGGAAAGTTTCGTCATATAGGACATAGAAATGATACCGTTAGAAAACTACTCTCTAGTGAAATTATCATAATTGACTATGTAAAGTCAAAGAATAATGTGTCAGATCCACTTACAAAAAGGCCTAACTAGAGAGAATGTTTAAACATCATCCAATGAAATTGATTTACGGCTTAGGACAAGTCATCATGGCGGTAACTCTATGTAGCAGACTAGAGATCCCAAGAGATAGATTCAAGGAGTAAAACAAAGTTGTGAATGACGGTTCGGCACTGTCAACCAACTCAATCTATTCTCATGATGAAAACAATGCTCAGGAACAAGGATACAACATTAAGGCTTGTTAATGGGTTAATAAAGTTTAATGGTTTTAATGATTTGCTAAGTTTGGTAGAGTTGACCAAATAGTGTATCTACGCGATAACACAGTAAGAAATCACCTATGTGAGTGTGAAGTGTAAGCCAAGAAGATGTCTGTCAAAAGTCCATCTCTCTATACACTCATAAAACCAGGAGGTGTTCATGGCTGAAACGAACACAACTGTAAGAACCATAAATGGTAAAGGGTTAATTGTGTGACATATAGTTGTGTAGGTATACACCAAATCTCGACGGTTTAAAGATATTGTATCTACGATTGATCGTGTATATCCGACATATGTTCACTAAGGAAAGTCCAAGGGAAAACCTACTTATCCAGATGCAATTAATTTTTTCTTGTAAAGTACACATACTTGTCAGTTTCTTTGTCTTGGAGTCATTCCACATTCATGTGGGGGATTGTTGGGTTTTAAAAGGTGTGAATGGAAAATGAAGAGTTACAACTTTTATGAAAAATTGCAACTTTTATGAAAGAGTGTGACTTTTATCAAAGGTTGCGACTTTTATGAAAGTTGCGACTTTTATGAAAAGTTATGACTTTTATGGAAAGTTGTGACTTTTATGAAAGGTGACGACATTTCCAAAAGATTGTGACTTTTCCAAAAGTTTGTGACCTTTCGTGTAAGGCACAATAAGAACTTTTTTTGCACTACCCTTTGTTTTCTATAAATTGAGGGATTTCCTCTCATTTTTAAAAAGAGATTTTTCTGGACTTCTTCTTCTACTACTAAATCTAGTATTCTAAGTGTACTTTACTGCCGTTGAGTGGCTCGCTGACACCAGCGTTTTGGATATCAATACACTGGTGATTGAGATCATTCTGTCCTGGGAGGACGTATTTTTTTTCTAATCTGTTTATGATTCTAGTTTCTCTACTAGTTTTAATTTTCTAGTTGTGAAAATGTTTTTAAACTTTGTTGTCTTACAAATTTCTTCAAAGTTTTGTTCTAAGTATGATAGGAATACAAGATGAACAACAAAAGGAGAAAGTTAAAGTTTATCTGCAATTTTGTTTGGAAAAAAAAGGTCTCAGTGCAAGAAATTATTATAAGTTATTATTTTGTTTTTCAAATTACAATATTATGTCTGATATAAATGGTTGTATATCGTAATCAAGTCTTGGGAAAATATAAGATGTAAATTAAGAGTGGTAACATGACTTGGAAATATTCTGAAAAAACATGTATATAGATTTTATTTTCTTTAATTTTACAATATATTTCAATAAATCAGTATGAAATTGAAGAAATGATAGGTCCTTCGTTACAACTTTCTTTCAAGTGGTTTCATGTATGTGTTTACCTTATAGAATAAATCACCATGGTTTCATAATTACGGATCTCTAACAACCTTCTATATATTATTTTATCCTCTATATATGCTACTTGGATCTTTGTGACATGTGGTAATTTATGTTGTCATCTTGTATCGTATGAGCACACATCTTTTCGACATGTGGTCATATATGCTTTCAACTATTCCATTTCCATTATATGTGTAACATCTCCACCTAATATTCTCACTATTAAAAAAGGGGTAAAAACTGAGGGGTAAAATCAATGAACACGGTGTATTGTCACTTTTGCCTTAGTTACTTTCGTAAAATTGATGGACGAGATCGGTTAAAATCAATTATGTCTGAACTTATCCATCGTTTTTCTCATTATCTTTTGTCATGCATAGTCACGACCACTAGGCCATGACTCTTTCACGAAATTACTGACCTTATTGAAGTTTGTGTCATTCACTTCAGCGAACGGACTACAATCAGTAGGTTGACCTTTATGATTTTTCATTAATAGCCCATAATTTTGAATCAAAACAGAACATGAGTGAAAAATGACAATCTTCACATGATCATATTTATCTTTCAAATTATTCTTCAACATAAAAGGGTCTTTAATTGTGTGATATCCTGATTATGTCAAGCCAAAAAGGATATATTGAGCTATTTGTGTCAAGATAGAAATATATGTGAGTCACTTTTATAACAAGGGGGATATATGCCCTTTTAGAATGTTTTCATTCTCCATTATAAGGAGAAATTATTTCAAAATTTTATTATATCAAACAAAGCAATTTAAGTAATAGAATATACTCATATAACCTACAACAACAGCTAAAATCGAATCTTAAATGCATATTTTCTTGGGAATTGTATGAAAGAGACGAAATATTAGCAAACCACAAACCCTAGATTTTTAAAAACCTAAGCTATTTAAATTCATTTTCAAAAACGATTATACAAAAGCAAGTTGAAAAAAATTAAAAGTACTAACTTACGAGAAGAAGATTCTTCAAGATGATAGGTTCAGATGTTGGTTGGTAAAGGTGTTCAATTGGTAAAACTCCTAGTTAAGGTGTCTAAGTGAATTATGCGAGCAACAACTTTAATATGGGGTCGTAGATGACTTAAACTTAAATAATACTCCCTCCGTTTCACAAAGAATGACCTGGTTTGACTTGGCACGGAGTTTAAGAATATAAAAAAAACTTTTGAATCTTGTAGTCTTAAATTAAAGTTAGGTCAAATGTACAAAATTGCACTTTAATCTTGTGGCTTTAAACATGTCATGTGGAAAGCTGAAATAAAATGTTATCAAAAAAAGAAAGAGATCATTCTTTTTTAAACAGACTGAAAAGGAAAGGAGGTCATTCTTTTTTAAACTCACAGGGAGTAGTATATGTACCTTAGTGATACTATCTTTGTCTTGAGTTATTAACTCACATTATTGTCTTTGTTTTTTATTGGAAAAAAAATTGAAGTATACAAATTAAGTACCTTAATTACCACTATATAGCAGTAGTTTTTTTTTTGTGCGCCTAAGTAGCAATATTTTTTTTTTCAAAGTTAGGTTTTAATAATTTTTTTTAAAAACGTAATACTAAAAAAATCTACATTGGTGCCTCACGATTTTCTGTTGTTCTTTTTTTTCTTCAAATCTTTTACTTTCCACGATTTACTCAGATTGGTTATATATATTCTCTCCTATCAATAAAAGGTTCTGTAACAAAAATAAAACTATCTTTGTGTTGCACTTATATAGTTCTTTTCATGTTAGTTACTATTGTTTCTATTTTATGAGCATTATGTAAATCAGATTATTGTCCTTTCGCGCTAATAAATTGTTGGAAAAGTCATATATTTATTTCATGCGCATTTTCTTAACCGTTAAAGACAAATAATCAATAAATTAAAAATTGAGTAAGAAGTTGGAGGAAATTAATTGGTGCATCCACTTCGTCATCTCAGTCTCTTTTTGTGCAATGAGATAGAAAAGCTTCCGCCCTTCTTGCCTTGAGTAGTGGACAATGTATCATTGATATAAAAAAAGCTTCTTATTTGATTTGGTTATTGATTTAGCATATTCGAAAATCAAATGATAATACGTTAAATCAAAATAAACGACCGATGCACAACTCTATTAAACGGGCGGACACAGGTCAATCTGAACCCGTATTATACTTCTTGCATGCTTAGTAATACACTTGCAAAAAGAATGTTTGTATTACATAAATTTTTAATCCAAAAAAGAAGGCAAAATGACTAGGGATTGTACTGGGCTTTATTTGTAAATTGAATCTTGTACTTATGACGTTACCAAATGGACCCTTAACTGATTCAAACACAATATTCTAAACCCCTTTCTCATATGATATGTGTGTGTGTAAACAATCATTTTACACATGAAATACAATATCATATTTTAATGACACGTCATTATTATTAGGCAGAACACATAAGCGGCCCCTTGAACTTGTCAAGATTTTCTGTATAGACACCTTAACAAGAGCTCCTTCCTATTGAACACGTAAACCACTCAAAAAGTGTATATACCAAACACACTTGGCTGACTTGCCACCTGTCGTTTGAGGCACGCCTTTTGAGCGCGTGAAGTGAGAAAAAAAAGAAGCTGACGTGTCTGATTGACACACTTAACGGTCCAAATCTTCTCCTTTTATTTATCCAACCCTAGATTTTCCCTCTTTTTTTTGATTTCCCATCTCTTTCTTCTCCACATCTCACCATTGTTGCTGGAAAAAAAAATAAAAAAATTCATTCATCTTCTTCATAGCGAAAGAAATATCCAATTTGTCGATTTCAACTTCTTCAAATGTCCTAACTTTCTCGAATCAGTCGTAGAACATGTCTTCTTCACCTCTTGAAAATGTTTTTTCCTTCACTCTCTAAAGTTAAAATTAAAATGGTGTTATTAAAGCAACATCAATCCTGATGGTTGAATTTAAAAAAAAAACATGATTAAACAAAACCCATAAACAAAGTTGCTAAAAATAACTAAATACGGAGTTGTACCTTTTTGATTTCTTGGTAATTTCAAGTTTTAATCATATTTGTTAATGATAAAAAAGAGAGGAAGAAGAAAAATTGAGCTATGCAAGTTATAGAATATTGTTTGGGAGGAAAGGGGAGGATAAATTATGAAATATTTTTATATTGTTTGGGAGGAAAGGGAGAACAAATTATGAATTATTTTTATAATAAAAAATAACAAGAACAAATAGAGAGTTCATAAAATTATTAATGATGAAAATCAAGTTGGCAGTGAGGAGGGGCTTCAAAGAAGAAAATGCAGAGAGGGTTGCTGGATCTGATAATCCTTTTTTGTAAAAGATACTTTTTTTTAATTTGCCACATGTCACGGTATAATTGACTCTTTTTTCATATTATAGTGTTTGAAAGTCACGCACTCTATATATTTTTGGGTAATGTCATTGAAGTGTCTAATAGACACACTTTGTGTATACATAAGGTGTTCAATAGGAATATGACCTCATTAAGGTGTCTAAACGGAAAAAGCGTGCAAGTTCAAGGGGCCGCTTATGTGTTCAACCTTATTATTATTATTATTAATTTCCAATGACACATCAGAAATTAAATTTTAAAAAATAATAGTATTAAAAAATAGAAAGTGCAATTTTCTCTATCTTTCTTCCCCATTCCTACTTCATCTTCTTCAGTCCCGCCCACGCTCTACGCCTCACCCCAAAAATAAAACAAAAAACCCATCATTTTCATCTTTCTTCAAAATTCACACTTAAAAATTTCTCAGTCATAAAATATGATAGATTGTAATTAGCTCTTGCACATACATGCTTTAGGTTCCATTTATTTTTTATTTAATAAAAAGATCAAGAAAACTTCAGGCCGGGAAAAGTATATTTATGAGTAAATTCAAGCAATAGATCTTAAATTTATGGAAATAGGGAATAATATGTTTCCTTGCAAAAACAATTTTTAATTTTATATTTGATTATTATGGTGATGGGGTGTACATTAAAGAAGAAGAATAGAAAAAGGATAGGGACGGTGGGATGAAGAAGAGGAGAGAAGGGGTGGGGCTGGAGTGAGGTGGGCGGGCTGAAGAAAGGTTTTGAGATTTTTTTTTAATTTATTATTATTATTATTTTATCTTATAATTTTGATAATTTTTAAATAATAATATTGCATTCACTTATTTTAAAACGTGTGTAATCACGCATTTATCTAACTCAGCCATTTTAATGTCACATAAGTTTGGTCAATGATCAGAAGAGTTTAAAAAATAAAGTTACATCGAGTTTAATGGTTAATTTGATAAGTGATGAGCAAAAGGATTCAACTGACAAACGAAGTAAAGTACAGAGGCCTCCAATGTCCCCATTTGACATCATCAATTGATGGAAATTAATGATGAGTTTAATTCTTGAGTCGTTCCCGATTGGGGTGACCAATTGGTTTTATGATATCAACAAGTCCATTCAATGGCAACATGGAATTTTCTTCACTCTTTGTGCTTTGTATTATCTTGTTTCGATTATCGCGCTAATTCAAGTATTAAGGATACCTTTATATGGTTGGTCAATAGAAAAAGTGTTTCATATGATGAATTTTGTTGCAAATGGTGTTGGTGCAATCGTATTTGGATTACATAGCAAATTTTTTTGTTACATTCAAATGTGCTTATGACTCAAGGGATTTTAGACCTACAAGGTTTGTTTTTCTTTACAACATTTACCCACCTTGTTTGGTTTTGTAAATGCAGCAGGTATGAACTCTAACCAAAGAACTCAGAGTCAAAATACAGGTTGGATAATAGATACAGGTGCTACAAATCATGTGGTGGCTGACTTGAGTCTTTTGTCAAAACAGTCCATATCTAAGTTGATAATCCAAAGAGAGTTCATCTTCCAAATGGAGATAAAGCTTTGGTTACTCATCTAGGTTCTAGAATGTTAGATGGAACAAACACATTATCAGAAGCATTTTATATTCCTCAATTCAAGTTCAATTTGTTATCTATTTCTAAGTTAACCAAGGAATTGAATTGTTCAGCTTGCTTCTTTCCTGAAGTCTGCTTGTTTTAGGAACTCCTCAGTGGGAAGGTCAAGATGATTGGTAGAGAGGATGAAGGATTGTATATTCTAGCCAACAAAATAGATAAAGAACATGTTGTGCTGTCAGCCAGACACTTTGAGCTTAGTGATAAACATACTGTAAAAGTTGATGTTCAGTTGCTTCATAAAAGGCTTAGTCATAGCTCTAGTACAGTACTTACGAAGCTGTCAAATCTTAGTTTGGCTGATATTACAAAGTCCATAAGCAATTGTATTGTATGTCCTTGTGCAAAACAATCTACAATAACTTTTCTATTACTACATCTAACGGTTTGAACAACTTTGATTTTTGTTACATATGGATGTATGGGGTCCTTATAAAAGGTCTACTTTTGATGGTCTTAAGTACTTCTTAATTGTTGTAGATGATTATTCCAGAATGACTTGGATATTCCTGTTAAGAATGAAGTCTGATGTGTGCTATACTTATAACTTACTTAGCTTACATCAGCTTACATCAGAACACAGTTTAATAAGAAAGTAAAGGCTATAAGAAGTGATAATGGTACTGAGCTTTTTAATACAAGGTGTAGTGAAATATTCAATGAACTAGGGATAATACACCAAACTTCATGTGCCTATACACCCTAACAAAATGGAATAGCTGAAAGGAAGCACAAACATATTTTAGATGTAACAAGAGCCATAAAGTTTCAAGCAAATATTCCTATAATGTTTTGGGGTTTTGTGTTAAAGTTGCATTGTATATTATAAACAGAATGCCTAGTAGTGTAATTGGTGATATATCTCCTTTTGAAAAACTGTATAACAAACAACCTTCTTTACAACACCTAAGGGTGTTAGTATGCTTATGCTTTGCAAAGAAAGTAAATGAAATAGATAAGTTGAAGCCTAGATCTACAACTTGTGTATTTTTAGGATATGTTGAAACTCAAAAAGGATATTTGTCATATGATCTAACTAGTAATGTTTTCTTGATTAACAGTGATGTAGTGTTCCAGGAATGTGTTTTTCCATTTAAACTGAAGTCCAAAGAAACAGTTCCTATATTTACATACAATGGTAATAATGATGAGGTTGATGCGTTGGAAGGAGTTTCAATAACGACACACTCACATCAACATGGTCAAGCTGGTATATTGGATGAAGAACAAGTTGAGAGTGTAGAGGTGGAAGCTGCAAAAGATTTACAACCACAAGAAGATTTCCCAATTAAAATACAAACAGAACAATTGTCTCAACCTGAAGTAAGCAAATCAGGAAGAGGAACTAAACCACCTTTGTGGTTAAAAGACTTTGTGACTCTAAACATTCATGAGGGACCATACAATCTGAACAAATATATGTCATATGACAACATTAAACCAGACTATCAAAGCATATTTCGCAAAGATGTCAAGTGTTACAGAACCACAGTCATACAAGGAGGCATCATCTAATCCTAGATGGACTGAAGCAATGGTTGCTGAAATCAAGGCACTACAAGAGAATCATACTTGGGAAATAGTTGACCTACCATAGGATAAAACACCTATTGGATGCAGATGGATATTTAAAGTTAAATACAAAGCTAATGGAGATGTTGAAAGGTTTAAAGCAAGGCTAGTGGCAAAGGGGTATAGCCAAAAGGAAGGTATAGATTATCAAGAAACATTAAGAGTGTGTTTGGTATGAAGGAAAACATTTTACAGAAAATGTTTTCCAATTTTCCCATGTTTGGTTGGGACAAAAGTTTTGGAAAATATTTTTCAAATCAACTCATTTTCCTCAAAATTAAGGAAAATGACTTCCCTTCAAAAATTAAGGAAAACATTTTCCAAAACTCTCCTCCAATTTCAAATTACATTTTTTTTTTTGGGAAAAACATCAATTTTAAAAAAAAATTCAATTTCAAAAATTTATTTTTTCACCCGATCCCTGACCTTCCCCCACCCCCACCCCCACCCCCACCCCAAAAATTAATTTTGCTTTTTAAAAATATTTTTAACTTTAAATTTTTATTTTTAAACTCCTACCCCCCCCCCGGCCAGCCCCCTATCATCCCCCACCCACCCCCACCCCTAAAAAATTAATTTTGCTTTTTAAAAATACTATCAACTTCAAAATTTTATTTTTTCGCTCCTACCCCCTCCCTTTGCCCCACCCACCCACCCCACCCCACCATTCCAAAAAAATAATAATTTTATTTTTTAAAAATATTTTTAATTTCATAAATTATTTTTTACTCTACTAAAAATAAAAGATGTCTCTCAAAAATATTTTTCATTCATAAATCGAACACTAAAAATTATTTTCGGAAAAATATTTTCTACTCACCAACCAAACATGAGAAAATAAGTCCAAAATCTACTTGTTTTCAAGGAAAACATTTTCTAGGAAAACATTTTCCATGGAAATCATTTTCCTCCATACCAAACACATTAAAAATGAAGGATCTAGGTGAACTCAGGTTCTTAGGATTGAGTTTGCCAGGTCAAGTAAAGGCATACTGATGCATAAGAGAAAATATGCATTAGACCTTATTGCTAAAACTGGATTAGGAAATGCAAAATCTGCAGTAACTCCTATTGACAATAACAACAAGCTAACTTCAAAGCAATATGATGATTATGTCAATTCAAAAGATGACAAAGAAGATCCTCGAGCTGATCAAAGCATTTATCAGAGATTAATAAGGAAGCTATTATATCTTACAATGAAAAGGCCTGACATTGCATTTGGAATACAAACATTGAGTCAAATTCTACAACAACCTAAAAAGAATCATATGGAAGCAACTCTAAGAATTGTTAGATACATAAAAGGTCAGCTTGGCCAAGGGATATTGTTATCTAGCAGCAAAGACAGCAAACTTACAGCACTATGTGATGCTGACTGGGCATCTTGTCCTCTTACAAGGAAGTCTGTAACAGGTTATTTTATCAAGTTTGGTAACTCAGTAGTCTCCTGGAAATCTAAGAAACAATCTACTGTGTCTAAAAGTTCAGCAGAAATTGAGTACAAGAGCATAGCTAAACTGTAATTGAAATTATTTGGATGTTGGGATTACTGAAGGACCTAGGGGTTAAAGTACAGAAGCATGTAGAAGTATGCATAGATAGCAAAGCAGCAATCCTGTTAGCTGCAAATCCAGAGAACAAAGCATTTTGAGATAGAGTGTCATTTCATAAGGGAAAAAATTGTACAGGGAATAGTTTGTACTAAGTACACTCCTACACATGAACAACCAGATGACATGCTCACCAAAGGCCGACTAAAGTATAACATCTATTGCTCAGTTCCAAGCTTGGAGTTCAGAACATTTTCACTTCCAAGCTTTAGGGGGAGTGTTATTGTTAGTAAGCAAAGCTAAGAGAACTAGTCACAATTGGAAGTTATAAGTTAGTTAGAGTAGGTTAACAACTAACTAGTTCCATTAGTTAGTTAGGATTACTAACTACTCTTCAATAGATGTACACATATATATATAGCAAATTTCCTTTTTTGTGCTTATACACTTTTCTCTTCTTTGATGTCAATCCCAGTCTCAGTCCCAGTGACCCATTGGATTGGATTTCTCCCTAGGAATACACTCTGTAAAGGTTAACACAATTAATAAGAATACATATTGAGAGGTCGTTAGACTCTCAAGAATCAGTCTATTTTTCTTAAGAGATTGTGTCTTCTTCTTCTCTCTATCTTCTTCTTCTTCTTCTTCTTTTTATTCACTTCCTTCTCCTAGTTCAATTCAGTCTTCATAAACTACACTGTGTAATATACTTGATTCATGGTCGTATATGGATTTGTATCGAGATGAATGACAATGACGCAGTAGTACTAGTGAAATTGTGTTCATTAGGAAGATTTATGTAGCAGTTATACCGTTTATTGCAGTTTTGGGCATTTTAATCAATGGTGGGATATTATTTGTCATGGTACGACGATATTCTGTTGAATGGAGAGGGGGGAGAAAGAAGCTTATTGAGCTTGGATATGTGAGTACTATATGTTTCACGTGCTTCTCGGTTAGATGTTTTGTGGTTGTGTTATCGTGTTTTCATCGTGATGATCACGGTTTGGACCATCCTATTTTGAAAACGATATATTATATGGTCGTAAAGATTCTTCCTTCAGCTCTTTTCATCTACATTCTGCAAAAATTGCCTCGAAGAAGAGTATCTGGACAATAAAATCCAATCATTTGGTTGAGTGATGGTGATAATGCGAAGGGAGATTCTTTTCTCGACTTTTTACGAGCTAGAAGATATGTTTCGGAATGTAAATAGAAAAGTTGTGTGATGTACTTTTGAGGAACTTAAGTTGTTGATTAAAGCATTGTTTTTCTATATATAGAAAACAATTCACGTTGTTCTACTAGCTGTTGTTTTATCATTAAACCCAATGTTAATGAGCTAATGTGTGTCATTGTTTATGGTCTATATCTGCAATATTGATTTGTACAAAAGATAAAAGTCAGCAATTTTCATAACAATATCATTGTTTATGTAAATATTTCTTTCATTCATTTACTATATCTTTCAGTAATTAAGCCTTGATGAATTCGAAGAAATGATATGTTGTTTAATACAACTCTATTCTAAGTGATGTTAAATCTCTTCTAAGTCATGGTTTCATATAAATTTACATGATGCATCTTGTTGACGATGTAGGATATGACCAAAATATCTCAAACTGCTTCAATTATTCAATCCTCTATATGTGCTACTTCAACCTGCGTCTAGTTATATATATATAATGCACATCTTTCCACGTCTTTGAAATGTCATGTACATGTGCCTGTCCGACACACCAATATAGTATTGTTGGCCTAATAAATATTCTATGCAACTTACCTTTCATTTTATGACACAACACCATAAGACTTCATCTTTTCAACTTTCACTTATCATTATGTTTGAACGTACCTAAGTTTGACTAATTGTTTTTTGGCATTAGAATGTGGAAATAAAAGAAGGATAAAGGAGACTGCAAGTTGCTTCAAATAGAAATGTATGAAGTAATTATACATTCTAAAAATAACAGAGATATTGCGCGCCACAACCTAACTATTCTGGCAACTAAGCCAAGAATGGAGGTCTAGGTAATAATATACTATAGTACTGGCAACTAAGTTCCTTTCTAGTCAAACCAATGCTTCAAAACGACGAGATCAATTATCTCCATCGAAACAGATCTACTTGGTGCAGTAGCTAGGAATTAATATTCTGCCTTTTGCCTGCGTGCCGTTTTCCTCCATAATTTCTGGAACTCTTCCTGTTGCTAGCAAACGCGTCAGAGTGTCTGTCAAAAGTAGTAAGCCTAATGCTGTCTGTACCAGAAAATGAAGACAAACAAAGAATCATATGTTAGGTTAGGATGCTAATTGTACATGGTAACAATAGTAATCCCTTATATGGAGAAGAAAGAAAGTCATCGATCAGGGCATATAGTAGTTCTTTTATTTTGCAACACAGATATGATAGTCCAAGTGAAGTCTCTGCATTTATAATTGGTCTAAAAATATATATATATATATAGGTGAACCTAGCTAGCTCGAGACAGAAAAAAAATGATGAATCAACAATATTAATGTGCAAGCAGTTTCTCATTATAAGACTTGGCCAATCATGAAATTTAAAATGTGCAAGTCTGATCATATCAACCAATTTATTATGCCAAAAGAAACTGTCAAAGTTAAAAATGAACATAACGAGAGACCCTACTTAAAAATAGAAAATTGCACCTGCTATGTGCTATTAGGAAGAGTTTTCAGTGCATTGGGAATAAAACCCCTGTACAATCCAACTATACCTGCAAAAGAAAAGGGTGACTTGAACAATTAGAAAGTGTATTATATAGGTTTGAACATTTTCTCTCAAGTTATTTTTCTATTCCGAAGGTTCCAAAAATGATAGATATTGGGTCTGGTCCACATTCTCCACTTAAATACCAGGTTTTTGTTTCCCACATGGTTCGAACCTGTGAGCTGCTTATGCACACATCACATGTTGCACTCTTACCAGTATACCAAACCCTGGGAGCAATCCCCTCTCAAGCTTGGACTTCAAAAACCACAATACAATCAATTAAATGTTCGTTTTCCCCCCAAAGAAGTGAAGTTTGAAGAATTGTCATCTTGAAATCAAAATGTGAATATAAAACAGAAGTTATATTAATTTGATTCTGAAATAGATGGACCTTGCCGTCGACCATATTTTGGGGGCGAACTATATATGAGGAAGCAATCCAAAAACAAAAAGGGGGCTAAGGAGCATATTAATTCAAGCAAGCGCTGGGATATGGGCATTGCGAAGCTTGTACCACAATGTATTTATGGCTACAACGGTGCACCCAAAGGTGCAGCATCGCCTAGGACCCTTATAGTAAACTAGGAAAAACTTGGACAGCAGGACTTGTGAATCAGGATCATGCAAAACTTTGATCACTGGACATGTGAATCAACCAAGCAACACAAAAATATGGTTTAGGTTAAACGAAATAAGTATAGAAAGATGGAACAAAAACAATCCTATCTCTGCCTTTATTTACTGAGCGTTACATATTAGCATTTGTTTATTACATTACATTCAGTTTTTTGGATTCTTCTTTAGAAAGTGCAATTCCTGTAGTTTTAAAATTCTTAACTTGAAGTTCTTCAGAAGATAAAAGTTGAGTATTTCTTACTCCTTCTGTGGACTCATCAGTGAAAGGAAGACAAGCACAGTTTGACAAATACCATAACTAGTTACAAAAAGAGATATAGATATTGACCATCTTTTAGAATTCGTTACCTGGGAAGGCATCAAAAATTGTCATATAAGGTGTACCCTTCATTTGCATTTGCCTTCTCACTGTGTCCAATGGATAGCACAGTAGAATCTGAAATCAAACCTGTAGCCAGAGTGGCTTCAGTTCGTTTCTGATACTTTTTGGGCAAAGCTTTTTTCACCTTGACATTCAGACCGTTGGAATTAATGCATTCATACCTTAATGTTTAGAATTACAATATTGTCTTTTACTTTTTCAAGAAATCTTTTAGGATTTTGTAATACATGTATCTAATTAATTATGCAAGATTTTTTGTTTTCTATTTTTATTAGTATAAATAGTGATGTAGTTGATGATTGTAATCATCTCAAGTGATCTTAAATAACCTATATAAAACTTGAGCATTCTCAAAAGATAGTATTCTCCTTCTATATTTCCTACAAATTGGTATCAAAAGTAGGTTTTCGTTCTTAATCTGGGGTTAGGTGAAGAAAAAGAATATGGCATCCTAAATAAATGAAGGTGCTGATTTTTCAGTTGTTCTTACTCCATTTTTTGATGGATCTGATTTTGAATACTGAAAGATAAGAATGAGACCAAATTTGAAAGTTGAAGGTTTGTGGACTATTGTTGCAAATGGCTTTGAAGATCCAGACAACGATAGTAAACTTACAGCAACAAAAATGAAAAATCTTGAGGCTAAGTATCGTCAATATGCAAAAGCCTTGACCAAAATTCAACTGGAAGTCTCAAGAGCATATTTTGCAAAATTTATTACTTGTGAGACTTCAAAGCAAGCTTGGAAGTCTTTGAAAATCAAAGTGTATGGTGACGAAAAGGTACGCACTATAAATCTTCAAACTCTTAGAAGAGAGTTTCTAAATTTGAAGATGATAGAATCTGAAAAAATAGATGAATATTGCACAAGAGTCATGAATATTGTTAATGAAATGAGAAATCACGATGATACAATTTCTTACCAAAAAATTGTGGAAAAGATTCTAATTAGTGTCACAGAAAAGTATGAGTACATTGTTGCTTTCACTGAGGAGACGAAAGATCTTTCTAAACTTTCTATCAAAGAGCTAGTCGGATCATTTCGTGCACACGAGAAGCGAAATTTTTTTCGTGATGATCAACCCAAAGAGACGACTTTCCAGTCCAGAATAAATGAGAATTCTCAAAATTTCTCAAAAAGTCAACAAAGAAGAATTACAATCCAAAAAAGAAGCAGGATAGTGATGATTCTTCTAAGAAGATTGAAGAAAAAGGTAAGAAAGTACTTTCTTTTTCAAAAAATTTGCAAAAAGACTAATCACAATGCACAAAAATATTGGCACAAAGACAAGCACTAATGTAACTTTTGTAAATATTTGGTCATATTGAGAATGATTGTTGGCACAAGCAACAGGAGCAAACAAATTTCTGTGAAGAATATGAGGAAGAACTAAAAGAAAATCTTTTTTTTTTCTTCTCAATGTGATCTTTCAGCAAAAAGTAATGAATGATATATTGATAGTAGTTGTAGCAATCACATGACTGTAGATGAAAAAGTTTTCCTCTCAATTAATAGTAGCATCACTACTAAAGTGAGAATGGGGAATGAAACCTTAGTTGATGTAGAAGGTAAAGTTACCATTTCGATCAACATGAAAGGGAGCGGTAAGAAAATTCATAATGTTCTTTATGTTCTTGACTTAGAAGAAAATTTTCTTAGTGTTGGTCAATTCATGGGAAATGGTTATTCTCTTGTGTTTAGAGATAATTATTGCAAGATTTATGATAAAATGAGCCAAATCAAGTCATTGTTGAGGTAGAGATGATAAAAAGAAATTTTTCTTTAAAATTTTATTACAATGCATTCAAAAATGAAGTTGTACATAACTTATGGCTTTGACACGAAAAATTTTGTCACTTGAATTTTCATGGTTTGAAACTTCCCAAGCAAAAATACATGGTGCAAGACCTTTTTGAGATGCATACCTAAGAATAAGATAGATAATATCTCTATCATATCTTTAGATGTGTCAAATCAAGAAGAGGATGAGGAAGAAAAAGATATTCCTCAAGGAGGAGAAATCTCAGATTCATATGATGAAGAACCACTTCCAAGAGGAACAAAAATCTTGAGTGACATTTATCAAAGATGTAACTTTTTCGTTGTTTAGAAAGAAAATTATGAGGAGACAATAAAACATAATGTTTGGAAGAAAGTCCTGATAGAAAAAATCGAAAGATTGAGAAAAATAATACTTGAGAGTGTGTTAGTATACCCAAAGAAAGAGAAGTTGTAAGTCTAAAGTGGATATGCAAAACCAAACTCAATAAAACGGAGATAATATTCTAATAAGCAAAAGAATGGCGAAATTCAATTGCAATTATTGTCAAACAGGAGAACAACTTGCTGACATCTTCACCAGAACACTTCCAAGTGAAAAGTTTTGTCATCTTCGAGAAGGCATTGGAGTTTTCAAGCAAATGCATTAAGGGGAAATGTTGGAATTAATGCATTCACACATTGATGATTAATATTTCAATATTGACTCTTAGTTTTTCAAGAAGTCTTTTAGAATTTTGTAATACATGTATCTAGTAATTTGTGATATATGTATCTAATTAATTATGCGATAATTTTTATTTTTTATTTTGAGTAGTATAAATAGTGATGTAATTTATGATCGTAATCATCTCAAGTGACCTTAAGTAGCTTATATAAAACTTGAGTATTCTCTAAAAGATGGTATTCTCCTTCTATATTTCCTATTAAAGTAACATGAGGGGATGATATAGAAAAAAAGAATTTTACAAGAAGATAGGCTCACAAGTCAAAAACACAGAAGTTCACAGCAATGTCGAATGATAAACAAACCTTATCAACAAATTAAGCCTAAAGTTCAACTGAGCAAATTAAATTCAACCATCCAAACAACAGGTGTAACAGCAATATATATGATACCCAAAACAATTTCAATTAATTATTTCTATCAAATTCTTTCTTATTTAGACAAACTCTTTAATTTCAATTTTACACGCAATATATTTAACACTACATGACTCAAGATTCCATATTAAAAGGGCCTTTTGGTACTTCTTAAACTCCGTAAAGTCAAACAAGACAGACAAATTGAAACGAATGTACAATTACATAAAGGGGTTTCAAAATAGAACCTGCATAAGGAGCTTGATAATATTTTACGATCTATATTACTTCATCCTAATTATCCTGATTTTTGTTAGAGTCAAACTATAATATTTTGATAATATTTACCATGTATTTTTTAATCATATTGATATGCAAAAAATTGAAATTGATAGTATTTTACTGTTTTTCTATAATTTCTGAATATCTAATTTTTTTTATTTAAAATATCAAATAAATATACTTTAATTTATCTTTGAAAACTAGCAGCAAAATGACAAGTAAAAATACTACTAGCTACCAAACAACCTCTTAATTCATTGAGAAAAGTATTCAAACAAGATAAAATACAAGTTATTTGTGCTATCTTCAACAGGCAAATGTAAAGTGTGAGTGTTTTTTCTTTGATGAGTTGTGACTTTTTTCAAAGGGTTGTCATATTTTTGATGAGTCCGTACTTTTCCAAAGTGTTGTGGCCTTTTCAATAAGTTATGACTTTTTCAAAGGGTTGTGACTTCTCGAAAAGGTCATCAAAACTTTTCAGATAAGACACAAAAAAACACTTGTTCATAGAACTTCAAACGAGTAATTTCCCTAGATAGTCACCCATGTTTGGAAAATTACATAGTAATATCATTTATGTTTGTTTTAGAACTACAAGATCATCCAACTTTACCTATTTTCCTCAAATTTACATAAAAAAATTATTATCTCTCTCCTAATGGGATGCCATGTCACATTATTTCTTCTAATTAATGATAATTTTTTTAATTCTTTAAATGGTAGCACTCATTCTTTAATGTATCTATAAGAGAGCATTAATTCATTCTGTATGAAAATATAGTTACTTTAACTTTATAGGAAAAATCTTTATCTTATATTTCATTCACGAGTATTTGCCGTTATATTCATACAAAAATTTAGTCTTGTTGTCGAGGAAAAAATTAAACCGATAAGTTGAACCTAATGAACAAGACAATAAATTTAGTCACAAAATTGTTAACACCGCCTAATAAGCAAATTTGATCTTCAAAATATTATTTTTTGTAGCAAAAACGCTTCAAAACAGCGTGTCATGATTTTTTATAATTTACAACTAAATTATATTTCATAGACAAATGGAAACAACACAATGTAGCAGACCATAATGTTACCACAGAGGTTTTAGCAAATAGAAGAAGGAGATTTAATTGTGTTTAAATTGCAAAAGAAATTTTGTTAGAGAACATTTGTCGATATGTTCTTTTTACAAATGTTCTCCAAACATAACATAATTATTTTTCCTTTTCAAACAAACACCATTTACAAAATAAAATTGAAAAATAAGTGAATAATAAATTTTCTTGTTCAGGATCAGTCCGTTTCGTGGAACAAGTCTACAATGGGAGTATGCCTTCGATTGTACTAAACCCACATGCATGGACAAAGGTTACTACGTGTATATTTATTTATATATACATATTACATTATCCAATAATATTTTTTTGACAAAAATAAATAAATTATAGGAATGATATCTAAAAAAAAAAAGGTCTCATTTTGTGGAGGATTTTTTCAATTTGTGGGAGTTTTTGATCCACACAAAATTAATTGAGTCGGTTTTAGAAACTGTCACAATTACCTATGCCACGAGCATATTTGTGACAGTTTAATAGAACCTCAATTACGTCTGCCACAAAATGAATTTTCAATTTGTGGTCGTTTTTAAAATCAATTGGTGTTAATTAGTAACCCCTTAAATATGATTTTAGAACTTTAATAACTACACTCTACAAGGGTTTATAGCCTTCACAACCAGGGGCGTAGCTACCCGTTGGCTAGGGTGTCTAATTGGACCCCCTTCGTCGAAAAATTACACCGTATTTACAAATAAAATAATAATTTAAATGGTTAAATAACAAATTTTGGACACCCTTGAAGAATAATAAAATTTTTCTAGCTCAATGGTTTTAGTCATTCAGCTATTGCAAAGTTCTTTGCAACTTGCAGTGCGCGGGTTCGACTCCCTTGATTTGACTTTGATTTTTTTTCTTTTCATTAAATTTTTTAATTTAAAGTTGATAAGCAAATTCTATTTTTTTTCTTTTCATTACAAATTTAAATAAAATTTAAAAGTAATTATTTAATTTAAAGTTAATAAGCAAATCTTAAGTCGTTTAATTCTACTCTTTATTTTTCATTTCTCAGTGTTACTTGTTAGTCATCAGAGGTTTGTGAAATCGTGAAGTATAAAAGTGATTTCATTCAAAACTGAAATCTCTCTCTCTTTTTCTTTGTTTGTTCACTTCCTATCAAATAAACGTGAACATTAAAGCTAAATATAATGTAGTTTGATTTTAAAATTTTGGTATATTTTAATTTAAAAAAATTAATCATTAATGTTATGTAGTTTGACTTATAAAATTTAAGTACACCTATTCGTCAAATTATTTTTACCAGCTATGAGATTTTCGGACACCCTTCATAAAATTCTGGCTACGCCACTGTACACAACATAGTCTCAATATCAATTATTCAATTCTTTTGAAAGGATTTTTACCATTTTTTTACTCTCCCTAGGAGCTTCCACCCCTTTTGCTCCCTTGGTGACTCGAACTCTCAACCCAACTCTTACCCCTTTTGCTCCTTGGTGACTCGAACTCGTAACCTTGGGTTGAAAGTGAGGGGTGCTTTCCATCCAACCAAATCCCTCTCGTCATTAAGAAACTTGAGTTTTGCCATTTATAACATAGACTACATTTAAAATATTCAAGTTACAAAATAACATAAATCTTAATTCATGACAAATTGACACAATTTGTAACTATGTTTGATAACTTCAAATTTAAAACTTTAACAAGTGATTTCACATCAAACCAATGTAAAAAAAGGTAATATAGTAATTTGATTAATAGTGATTTGAGTTTATATTTTAATGTCATATTTTCTTTCATCACAACAACACCATATATTCTTATAACATAATAATATTTTGTTGATATAGTATTAGATGAATTTCACATTTATTTTTATTCTTAATTTTTAGATAAAGACAAATTTATAAATTCATATGTAAAAATAATCTTAATATATAGTAATTGGGTCTTAATAGAACATCCTAATATTTAAAACTCGTATTTAAAGTCAAATATCAAAATTTAAATGCACAACTTAATTATATTTAGATTTTTGACATCTTAATCTTATTAAAAATAAATGATGCATAAATGATCTCAAATGGTTTCTGATTTTAAAGTCAAAACGTGCTGCTAGTACCTGATGGCGGAGGTTGTATTTTTTAGTCTTACCTAATCTTGTATGACTGCACATCCAACATCCACTTCTTTGAAATGTTCATCTCATGGAAATATATTAAACTTTACCGACCAAGTGCTTATTATCATATAATTGTCATCATTTAACTTTACATTTTACTTTTGTGTGTGTGTTTACACACACACACACACACACATATATATATATATATATATGTTTACACACATATATATATCACATAAAACCTCAATAAATTTTTTATTTTAACCATTCAATTACATGTTATAAAAGTAACATTTTCATCTATTATTTTATTCTCTTGAAAGAATGAACCTAAATATCTAAATTGTTTGTACATTGATACCACTATTCAATTTACAACTTAATTTGCTCTTTCCATGCTAATTAAATATGCTGCATATAATCCGTTGTATTTCTACTTTTCATGATTACCTTGTTTTCTAAAGTGTTTTCTATATTTTAAGTTTATTTTATTTATTTCCTATTTTGTACAAGTGTAACAAATTGTTGCATTTACAAAACTTCCAATTTGATGTAATTTGCAGAGGTTATCACAAACCTCCACAGTAAAACCACTATAAATTATAATAAAATGTGGCGTTCACAAAACCTCACAATTTGGTGCAATTTGTGGAGGTTCCCACAAGCCTCCGCGATAAAACTGTCACAAAATAAATAATATCACAGGGGTTAAAATAAACCGTGCAAAATGATTTTATACTAGAATTTTTTAAAACCCCCACAAATAAACCTCTGCAAATTAGCTTATTTTTTTTGTAGTGATAATTAATGAAAAGTTATGCATATATAATTTGATTATCGATTTTCACATAGCAAATGTGTTATTTGTAGTTTTGATGATTTGAAAAACCCAGGGACCTTGTATAGGGACCCGATCCCTAGTGCAAATGTACACTCAAGTGCCAGATTGGAAAAAGTATAATTGGTTGGCAGTGGTGAAACTATGATTTTCAGTAAGGGGGTTCAAAGTTTGTAGAAAAAGACACACGAAGTAGACGAAGGGGGTTCGACATCTACTATATATACATAAAAATATTATTTAACCATGTATAAATAGTATAATTTTCCGTCGAAAGGGGTTCGGACGAACCCCTTGTACCAAGGTGGCTGCACCCCTGTTGGTTGGTGCACAATCTCCAACGATGGCAGAAAGGACAGAAGCCTCGGCCAATGGCATGTCCCTGAAGGTTGTGACAACTCTTCATAAAGAAAATGTACAATAGTCATAACCTTAGTTTTTTCAACTTTAAAATTCTCAAAAACTCTTGCAAAGGCTAATACTCAAGTGAAGAATCATCCTCAAGGTCAACTCGAACCAAATAGAGCTGCAAGCTTAGTTGTCTTAGAATTATTTCTCTGTACGTACATTTTAAATATGTCCCTAAAATTATAAAGGATTCATATAGTGTGTTTTGTGAAAATGTCTAAATTAGTTGAGTCTAACTAATTTAGTGGGCAACATTGTGTGCTGCTTAATCAAAGTCTAAGTCATCCAGAGCGTGGTGATTAGTGGGCAACCTGTGTGTTACTTAGTTGAAGTCTAAATTTTCTAGTGATAATAACTTAGTTCGACATCTTCTAAGGCTCTTAGAGTAATAAAGTTATTACTTGGCCGTGAGATTAATAAATTTTTCTCACATTGGTTGTAATTGTCGTTCACTTTTGCTTAATGGAGATTAGTGAAACAGTTGAAAATACCGTGTGACAGGTCATAGTTTTACTCTCTTGAGCAAGGAGGTTTCCACGTAAACTGCTTGTGTTATGTACTCATTGCTATATACTCTTCAGTAGCATTCTTGCTTAACTTAGAGACATGGTTCATTGACTGATAATGAATGCACACATTCTATGAATTGGTATCAGAGCAGGTGTTCTCTAGCTGGTTAACACCAAGAGATATACTCCTGCGAAAGAATGTTGCTCCGTTGAACTTAGAAGAAGGACAATCATCAATACGACCACCTCATTTCAATGTCCAATTCTATAGCTGGTGGAAAACAAGGATACACAACTATCTAATGGCCGAAGATAGCAAGTTATGGGACATAGTGTTAGATAGACCCTTCATTCCAACCACTGAAGTGAAGGATGGTGAAATAAAAAAAGTTGTTCCAATGACTCGCCAACAGTACAAAGATGCAGACAAAAAGAAGATTGAGAAAAGTTGTAGAGCTAAGAAGTTGATAGTATGTGGTATATGTACTAAAGAATACAACTGCATCTTTGCATGTGAATCCGCAAAGGAAATATGGGACTGCCTGAGGACTGCTCATGAGGGTAAAGAGCAGGTGAAGGAATCGAAGATGGACATGTTGACCATCCAATAAGAAAACTTCACAATATAAGAGGAGGAAACTATTCATGATATGCATACAAGATTTTCCTCCATAACAAACGAGCTGCGAGGCTTGGGAGAACCCATCAGCTCCAATAAGCAAGTTAGGAAGATCCTTTGAATTCTTCCTATGTCACGGGCAAGCAAGGTAGATGCTATCACTATAGATAAGGACCTGAAGGTTCTGACAATGGATGCTCTTATTGGAAATCTTACAACTCATGAAATAAATAAAAATCAGGACATCTCAAAAAGGTAGTTAAGAAAGACATGTCTCTAGTCTTCAAAATCACTCCAAGTGAAGATTCTAGTGAAGAGGATGACATGAATTATCTCACCAAGAGATTTCAGAAAATTATGAGAGAGAATGGAGAGTTTAGAAAAGAAGGAAATCTTTCTCGGGGTGCAACTGCTGGTGATCTATGTCACAAGTACAGAAAGGAAGGGTACTTCATAAGAGATTGCCTAATGGTTAAAGCTGAAAACAAAGAGTACCAAAGATTTGGAGGTGAAAATGACAAGAGAAGGGACCTGGTACCTGAGAAATTCAAGAAAAGTTGCAGCTGACTATTCATGAAGAAGCCTTTTGTTGTATGGGGGACTCTTCAAGTGAGTCAGGAGAATCAAAATTTTCTGATGATGCATCCATGCTGGTTTCTCAAGATGATACAAAGATATTTGATGGCTTGTTTGTCCTCTTGGCAAAATCAAACGACGAGGACGTTGAAGAAAATGTAACTCTCCTCGATCTCAAACAAAACTTGAATAATTATTATGTTAGTAATTCGAGAAATTTAGAAAATGGTTTGATCGACTCTGTCATAGAGTTAATTACTGAAAAAGACTCTATAAACAATAGACTAGATAGTTTGAGTGAATAAAAGACAGTGATGGTTGTTCACATGTCGGTTATTGAAGAACAAGTAGTGGTTCCAGAAGCTAAAAAACCTAGAGTTCAAGGAACAATTGAATCTAATGATTGAGAATCTGGGAAAAGAAAGGGAGAGGCTACTAGATTGCAAGCACAACTAGAAGTCAGTTTGAAAACTGTTAAGACCAGAATTGCTCTAGCCTTGAAAGCAAATGATCATATGGCGAGGGACCTGGTCCGTCTGAAAGAATAACTCCAAACTTCTCTAAAATTGACCAGTTCCACCAAGCTGCTTACCAACATCACCAATCAAAGCAAGTACAACAAAAAAGGATTAGGTAGTTTGAACATTACTCCTCCGTACAATCCTCAAGTAAATATGTTTCTATTTCAGATAATTTATTGTGTCTTCATTGTGATAGAAATGGCCATTTTAAAAGGGATTTTCCAGGACGGAATGCTTCACAAGAAAAATTTTCAGTCTACTATAGATAAAAAAAATGCTTAAAAGAAGGGACCTGCTCATGTTTGTAAGATCCCAAACATGAAAAGAACCAACCTGCCGTATTGGGCAACAAATACTCTTATTACACTCGTTCCAAAGTCTAATAAGTCATCTTTGTTGCATGTAAGTGAAGAAAGTAGCAGTCAGTGTTGGTTTATGAACACTGGTTTCTCAAAGCACATGAACGAAACTTTAAAAACATCCTTCACTCAAGGCTCTTCAAGGCGAATGTGTCTCTTTTGGTGATGGAAAAAAGGATTACATTTTGGGAGTTGACAGAGTTGGGAAATCTCTTCAAGAATTGAAAATGTGTACTATGTGAGTAAGTTAAAATACAACTTTCTCATGTTCCCCACATATGTGTTAAGGTAATTGAAGTCAAGTTTTTATCACACAAATGCATTGTTACCAGTTTGTCTACCAAGAAGGTGATCCTTACGGCTAGGAGAAAGAAAAACATGTATGTAGCAGAACTGGAAATAACTCATGGAGACGATCTGACATGCCTAAGTGCTAAAAGTGAAAATGATGACTTGTGTCGTAGGAATCTAGTTCATATGAGCTCTTCTCCATTGAACAAACTTGTCTTCAGGGACCTGGTCTGTGGTCTGTCAAAATTGATGTTCAGTGAAAACAAGGTGTGTGATGCATGTGTCGAAGGGAAACAAACCAGATCCACATTCAAATCAAAGAAGCAAGTTAGTTCTTCAAAGGTTCTCGAGTTCATACATATGTATATGAGTGGGCCTGTAAAAGTCCAAAGTCAAATCGCAGAGAAGTACATCCTGGTTATTGTGGATAAGTACTCAAGATTCATGTGGACTATGTTTCTCAAGTCGAAGTCTGAGACACTTGATGTACTGATGATATTATTCAAGATGATCCAAACCAAGCTCAACTTTTTGATTGCAGATTCAGGTCTGACCATGAAACTGAGTTTGAAAATGTGAAGCTTGATGTCTTTTGCGCAAAAATTGGTATTAATCTTAACTTCTCAGCACCCAAAATACCTCAACAAGACGGTGTGGTGGAAAGGAAGAACAAAACTCTGGTAGATATTTCCAGAGCTATGCTCATCGAGTCAAATCTTCCTCAAAATTGTTGGGCTGAAGCTGTCAACATTGCCTGTTATGTGACTAACAGGTGCTTAATCAGGTCTCTCATGAACAAAACGCCATATCAATTGCCCAACAACAAGAAACCCAAGCTAAATTACCTAAGGGCCTTTGGGTGCAAGTGTTTTGTGCCGAGCAATAGAAAGGATGACCTGGGAAAGTTTTATCCCAGAAGTGATGAAAACGTTTTTATAGGTTACCCATCTTCAAGCAAAGCTTACAGAGTCTTTAGCCAAAGAACACTATGCATTGAGAAAAGTGTTCATGTGATATTTGATGAGAGTGGTGATTTGAAGAACTTGGAGATGAAGGACGATGATGATCTCATTGATCTTTTCAAAATTTAGAATAATGAAGACAGTAGGCCTGAAGCTGAAGGAAATCCAGAATTTGATGGTGTTTGTAACACTCCGAAAGTCCATGACTTGGTCTAGAGCCTAACATGATGAATTAAGACTTAAAACACTGTTTCTAAGCCTAAAATAATGTATTGAAATTAGGGAGTTTTAGAGTCAAAAAATCAAGAAACGACCATGACATCGGGAGAATTGTAAAATGTGTGCTAGTGTGCCTTTGCATGTTTTATGGGGTTTTAAGAGTCAGAAATTACTGAAATTTGGAAAAACTGAGTTAAATATATAGAAAAGTGTGTTTAGGGTTGAAACTTATGGGTATGAATCCCCAAGTACCACCCTAAGGGTCCTTGGAGAGGACCCTTCCATTTAGACCCAAAACTGTCAATTGGATAGTGTGCATCCAGAGCCAAACGACGAGCTGTCGTTTGATCGACGCTCTGTGGATGGTTCTGTTGGTTGACACTTATCCATTTCCCAAAATTTTCATAAACACAATCTCTGAATTAAATGATGGCTTTACAGTACGACATCGACGTTTGATCAACGCCCCGTCGATCGCCAATCGTCGTTTAAAGGTCTAAAGTCGATTGCCAAGTTTTAAAGTTAGGGAGTTAATGATTTAATTGGTTAGTTAAATAATTAAGGCTTAAGGGGTGGTGGTGGTTAATTAAGTTAGTTAAATGACTATATAAGCTACCCTAAGTCTAAAACCAACTTAGTACCCCATAATTCCTAAACCCCATTCTCTCCAACTTCTCTCTACTTTCTCTCTCTATTCAAAGACTCTATTGAAGACCAAGCTTCAAGGTTCACTAGGGATTCAAGACTTCATATTTTCTCCATAAAACTCTATTGAATCCTAATGTATGGAAGCTATTCACTCTTGGGATCTCTTTCCCCAAGAGGCTCTTCAAAAAAGTATGTTTCTAATGAAGTCTAAACGTTGGGTTTTCTTCCAATTTCGTAATTGATCTTTCAAATTGATTTGATGTTGGTTTCCTTTGATTATTATTGATATATTATGATCGTTTATGGGTTAATTGATGCATTTCTTAGTCTTTGACCTAGTTCTATGGAAGAAATCACGATTGAACCTTATTCCCCTAAACCTAGGTTATAAATTGCGGTTTATTTGATTAATTGATGATACTATTGACTTAGTTCTTGTATAGATTACTATTATTTGATGTTATTAAGTAAATTGATGGATGAATATTGTAGGATTGATGGTAAGATCTTGAAGGAGGCTTATGAAGTCTATGTGGCAAGACTTTATGATGTTGAGTTGTTTACTTCAATGATGATGGCTTATACTTGATAATGGTATTCAATTGAAATATTATATGTGATTATACTAAGAAACATTGATATGATGAATGCGTTGAAATTTCTTTACTATGCGAATTGTGAGATCATGTTAAGGGTATGATGATACAAGGTTGAGTGTGAATCACTTGTGTGCCTTACTATGATATGATTATGATGTGTTGATCTCACAAATGAAGGGTTGTTATGAAAGGAAATTCTCATGAAATACCTAATGAGCTAATGACATGATATACAAGAGGTTAGTCTCCTATGGCCTATATTAAGTTATAATGATTAAGAATGACCTAAAAATATTTCAAAAAGGGAGTTTAGCTTCACACCAAGCGAACTAGTTATGAGAGTTGTCCCTTCCCAATGTGGGAAGGTAGGTTCACAATGGTTCTCATGATATGGAGATTAAAATGCAATTGTGCATGAAGAGAGTCTATAGTGTGTCTCTAGTTCCTTAACTATGTTGCCTCCATAGGAATATTAGCTAGTGGATCCACCTAAAATGCTATGTTCATGTTTAAGTTCTACCTTGGCAAGTAGAGTACCTTCTTTCGGTGTAGGAATTCATGACACAGGATTCCATATTTAGCTCACATAGTCTATTGCCGGTTAAAGCGATTGTTCCGAAAAGTAAAATGAAGTAATGAAGTGAACACTAACTAGGGTGACTTAAGGGGTTCTACTTAGTGTAGGTAGGGGTATGTGACTCTACTTACACATGGAACAAGTTGACCTTGAGGAAAGTCCTAGGAGGTTGTTCTTATGTATTTATGATATGAATGAAATGTATATGATGACTTTGCATGTTGATGATTCTACATGATGTTAGTTTCATTGATGAACATGCTATTTGTCTACATGGATATATATGATGAAGAATATGCATAATAGGAAGATATATGAAATGTAGACATAACTTATGATCCTTTGCTTGGTTTACTTGATTATGTGGGGTTATGGGTCTTCACATAAGTATTGCACTTGTAGGCTTGGAAAGGGGTTATGAGTAAGGGTCTTATATGTTGTGATGTTATGAACTCTTGTACATGAATTGTTGTTATGACATTATGTTGGAGTTATTCATGCCTATATTATATTAATATGATGCCATTCATATTGATATGATGTTATGTTGATAATATCCATTTTGACTTGACTTTATGATTATGTTGGTCTTGTGTTGAATATGGACATGTCTTATGTGAATATTTGATCATGTGCATAAAGGCTATTAAAAGTGACTTAGCATATTTTCCTTTTAAGCATTATTTGAATAGTTTTACTTGCATATGTTTCCATACTTAGTACATGTGGTTGTACTAACCCATATTCTTTCCCTTCTTTCAAACAATGTAGGTTCGGGCCATTGAAGTATCACGATCACTTTGCAAGAAGACTTAGAACTATTCTCCAAGTTATTGGTAGGTCCTCAATGTTCGGGGATGTTACCATTCTCTATTATAGCTATAAAGTTGTTACGTATAAAGACACTATTTCATTCCTCTTCTTTTGAGACTATTGTTGTAAGTCTATATGTGGCTCATTGTATTGAAGTATGGTCTATGCCGAAATGTTGTAATACTCTTTAGATAGTGTAATGTGAGACAATGTTATTAGACTATATCTTTGTATTGGTTATGTTGTCTAAACGAGAAGCCTATGTAAGATTCAATAAGCGAGGAGTCTATATAAACTCCATATATGATATGTGAGAGGTCTATGTATACCTCACTATGTAAAAGTTTTAAATTTTCAGCATTTTTGACCTATGATATGTTATGAGGAATGCTAGGGGCTTGTCACAGTCCTCTCCGAGGACGACAATGCTGATTACATTTAGGGGGTGCTTACCGATCGTGACAATGTTGATCCTAGTCCATATGAGAAGATGAAGGAGGATTACAACCTACTATGGGATATGGTCCGTCTCAAGATAGAAGTCAACAGGAAACTCATCCTCCTGAGAATGATGATTCAGAAGATGAAGAAGAACAGACGGATTAACCCCAAACCCTGGCCTCTAAACCAGTGTAAAAGAATAGATCATCTCACCCCCTTGAGAACCTCATCTCTCTACTGAATTCTGGAATGCAAACCAGGTCCAAAACAATAAATATGGTTGCATTCTCAGCCTTCATCTCTACTGTTGAGCCTAAAAATGTGAAGGAAGCCTTGAAGTATGCTGATTAGGTCAATTCAATGCAAGATGAACTTCTCAGCTTGAGCGGATCAATATGTGGTACCTGGTCGCAAGACTTGCAGACATAACCATCATAGGGACCATAAGGGTATTCAGAAATAAGCTTGATGAGAATAGAGTTATCACAAGGAAAAATTCCAGACTGGTTGTTCAAGGCTATAATCAAGAGAAAGGAATTGACTATGATGAGACATTTTCTCCTGTTGCTCGAATGGAGGCTATCATTATCCACATAGCTTTTGAAACATTCATGGGGTTCAAGCTCTTCCAGATGGATGTCAAAAGTGCCTTCTTGAATGGAGATCTGAAGGAACAAGGATATGTGAAACAACCTCCTGGATTTGAGGATGCTGACTTCCCAAATCATGTGTTCAAACTCAACAAGGCCCTGTACGAATTGAAGCAGGCACCTAGAGCCTGGTATAAAAAGTTGTCCAAATTCCTGCTGAAAAATGGTTTCAAGAGGAGCAAGATACAAAACACCTTGTTTCTAATGAAAAGGGAATATAAACTTCTCATCATCCAAGTGTATGTGGATGATATCATCTTCGGAGCCACCTTTGAGTATTTGTGTGAAGAATTTGCAACTCAATAGGGAACGAATTTGAGATGAGCATGATAGGGGAGCTGAATTTATTCCTAGGTCTACAAATCAAGAAAACCTCAAGTGGGACCTCAATATGTCAAGAGAAGTACACAAAGAAGCTACTGAAGAAGTTTCACATGGTGGACTCCAAGCCTATTGATACCCCGTGGGTATAAACTCAAAAATTGGAACAGAGGTTGATCCACGACTGAATGTGTGCACGATTCAAAGCATGTACCAGGGAATCACATCTGAAGGAAGTCAAGCGGATTCTGAGGTATCTAAAGAAGATAGGGGACCTAGTCCTTTTCTATTCGACATGTGACTCCTTTGAGCTGGTAGGGTATGTAAATGTTGATTTTGTAGGATATGAGGTGGACATGAAGAGCACTTCCAGAATGGTTCATTTCCTTGGATCCTCACTCATATCTTAGGGAACCAAGAAATAAAATTCAGTAGCTCTTTCAACAGTTGAGGCTGAATATGTGGTTGATGCCTCTTGATGTGCTCAACTTCTATGGATCAAGACACAACTAGAGTATTCTGGAGTTCATATCCACTCCACCCCTCTCATGTGTGACATTACAAGTGCAGTCAACATGTGATAGAATCCAGTCCAGCACAAGAGAACAAAGCAAATTGATGTCAGACACCATTCCTGAGAGACAATGTTGAAATGGGAAACATCAACATGAAATATTGCAGGATGGAGGATCAAATAGCAGATACCTTCACAAAAGCACTCAACAAGGATAAATTTGAGAGTAACAGGCTGAATCTAGGGATGATAAAAATGCACTGAACTAATCTCATCCAAAAGCATCCAATCCTTGTTCTGGACAGGATCTGAATGGCATGTATCCTCTCTACTCATAATATGTTGTTTGAGTGAGATCAACTATATACCTAGCGCAGGTATACACTCATGTGGAGAAAAGAATGGTCTGAACCATTCAAAAATCAAATCTCACATGCAATTAAGGACCTAGTCCCTCTAAGGTTAGCACTCTCAACATTTTATTTAAACTGCTGAATGAGAACCGTTGAGATCTTCACGTGTCAGTCATCAACCATTTTCACCGTTTAACCATCGCTTTGAGTCCAAGCGACGCGTCTACTCATGGACCTAACACATCTTTCAAGTTCTTTTTATATTGAACTTTCGTCACTCTATCTCTTCATTTCAAAACCCTCTCTCAAAGTTCTTTGCCAAAACCCTTATCTCTCTCTCTCTCTCTCTCTTATTTTTGTCTCCCTTACTTTTCCTCATCTCTTCTTAAAAAAGACATCTCAACCACCATTCTCTTTAAGGAAAATTTAGACTCACTAAATGAAATCAACCCAGTGTCATTTTACACATCCTCGGATGCTCAGTCTCCTTCCAAAGGTGTCACACCCGGAGAGCATACCCTAGATGAGACCGGCGTCGTCGTCCTCTTGGAGGACTCAGACAAGCCCTTAGCATTCCTCATAACATGTGATCAGTAAAAATTGCGGAAAATTAAAACTTTTACATTCTACTTGAAGTATACTTAGACTTCATACTTATCATTCAAAAGCCATACTATATTCTAAGAAATTGTCTCACATATATAAAACCATCTAAAGAATGCAAATATGGACTTTGCCAATACATAATCAATATGCCATATAGACTTTAATACAAAAGAATCCAAAGAAACATGTAGGATATTCCTAAAACTACTAAAAAAGGCATAAGCTAGAATATAAATGATAGCGTCACGAACATGAGGACCTACCAAGACTTGGAGAAAGAGTTCCAAGCTTCATCAAATCGACCTCCTTAAACTTCAATGACCGGAACCT
Source organism: Solanum lycopersicoides (assembly GCA_022817965.1). Classification (NCBI taxonomy): domain Eukaryota; kingdom Viridiplantae; phylum Streptophyta; class Magnoliopsida; order Solanales; family Solanaceae; genus Solanum; species Solanum lycopersicoides. The sequence continues at coordinate 47,522,703 of CM040627.1, read as the reverse complement.
ACAGTTGTAGTAATATAAAGTAATGGGATTAGTACGCCACATGTACTAAGTATGGGTATATACACATAAAATTTAAGGGCATGCATGAAAGAGGATCATTTATCAAATCTTTAGAAAACGTGTTAAGTCATGTGAATGTCTTCAATGCACATACCATATAACATCTACTAGTTAAGGATTCCATCAACATAAAGTATGATCATAAGTAAAGACATATTATCATTAAGTCATGTTAACATTTTATATTCAAAAGATCATATAAACATAACATACAAAACACTTACCAATGATCTCATCCCCAACATAAAAGTGCAATGGTCATGTGAAGCCCCATAACCCCACACAACCAAGTAGATAAGATAGGAGACCACAACTAAAACTTTGCTTCATATAACTTGTAACATAAGTAGTGATCACTTCATATAGCAATATAAATCAATAGCATGTTCATCATAATTACTAACATCATATAAGAATAACATCATGTATCACAAAACTATATCTTCCATGTTGTCATATTACATAAGAAAAATCTCCTAGGACTTCCTTTAGAGTCAACTTGTGCAATGTCTAGGTAGAGTACCATACCCTTACCTATACTAAGTATTCTGTTCAAGTCACTAGTCAACGTCCATTTACTTGTCTTTCATTTTACATGAGGGAACATTCGCCTTAACCGACATAGACCATGTGAGCTAAACATGGAATCCGGTTTCATAAAACTCCACACCGAAAAAAAGGTGGTCTACCGGCCAAAGTAGAAGCAAACATGACATAGCTTTCTAGGTGGATCCACTAGCTAGTATCCTATGGTGGAAACATAGTTCAAGAACTATGAGATGTATTAGAGACCCATAGTTCCACATTACATGGGAGCCTCAATCTCATGAGAGTCATTGTGAACCTACCTTCCAATTAGGGAAGGGACACCTCTCATATCTAGTTCATCGGTGCTTAACTTAAGTCCCTTTCTTGAATAACCTTTAAGTTGTATTTTATCATAAGCTTATCATAGGTCATATGAGATTAACTCCTTGTATGAACATGATCATGAGATCTTTTGGATTAGATGAGAATTTCCTTTCATCATAACCCTTTGTTTGTGAGATTAACATAGCATAATCATCTTGTGTAAAGCATACAAGAGAATATCATAACTTGCATTATCTTATTCTTATCATGATATCACAATGAACTTGTTCATATCCCAACATATATACATAGAAACATCATACATACTTCCATAACATAGCATCATGATTTATAGGTTAACATAAACATTAGAGAGAAATCACAACTTTAGAAGACTTACCTCTTGCTTCAAAGAACCACTTAAAACATTCATTATCGTAACATAGTGAAATACTCCAATACCATAATCAAGAACAACTCTCCAAATCATATACAATATCAATGCATAATGTAGTGTAAAGGAAAGGGTCATTTAAGAGTTCATTCTAGTCTTAGTTCCAATTTCTATGTTTTCATATTATCAAGTAATAGAAACAATCATACGAAACCATCATCCTTATAAGGACATGCTTCACACGAAATTAAAACATACCTAACCACATACTCATAAATTTGTGTGAAATAGACCATAGAAATACTTATGTTTTATTGAAAATCATAAATATAGGGTTAAGAAGAAAATCCGGTTTGTAGAGTAAAAACTCTAGTTTTTGAAGTTCTTGAAAATATATCTCGAAAGGACATCTTGGGGAAAGGAATCCCAAGAGTGAAAAACCATACCTTATAGATGAAGAATCCACGAAAATTGGATGAAAAGCTTGAAGTCTTCGTCTTCTTCCTTAAGCTCTTCTTGTTCTTCAATGGAGTTTGGAAAAGAGAGCGTTCTTGAGAGAGATGAGAGAAAACTTATTTTAATCTTATTTGGACGTGTAAAAGTGGTCTAAAACTGACCTAATATACATATACAGTCGTCCTATGTATTACCCAAAAGACCTCCACTTAAATGGGTCTTTTTAATAAGTTAAATTACCAAAAATACAACTTTAACAATTCTGGGCAGTAACTGCGCGTCGCGGGGCCAAATCCTATCATTTTAATTAAATTTTTAGTTGAGGCAGTGAGGTGCATTTCAGCCTCGCATCGCGAGGCTGCCTCTCAAATATTGAGGAAGAACACCTCGTGTCCAGCTCACGTCGCACACTTCAAGTCCCAATCTTTCTCGCGCAGGCTGCTTTGGCAGCCAGCCTACCCGTGTTGGGATCCTCCCCAAGGACCCTTCGTGTGATCCTTTGGGTATCGTTACCGGACGTTTGGACCCTTTGTACTACATAATACCTATACAAGGTTTCTTTACAAGTTTTGGACTTCATTTGACACCTCAAAACCTTCACCAATCATAGGGACGTCAACTAGTTCAATTATCTAGTTTCCAGACGTGAAGGTCTTTCTTAGTCGTTTTGGCTCTAACCTTTTCCAAATGAGTTTATTACATTAATATAAGTCTGGAAACATCTTTTTAAACCTTATTTAATAGATTAAGCTCTAATCTAATTCATGACATTTCTGGAGTGTTACATTATCCCCCCCTCCCCTTAGGAATATTCATCCCCGAATGACACTAAAATGTTTTGAAGGGTAGGAATAGACTCAATACTAGCAACACAACCAATAAACAACATAAAATAATAATGGGTCACAGCTCATAGGAGTATATCATAAGTCCTTACAACACATACCATAGTATTACACATAGAACTCAATTCATAATGCACAACATTTAAGAGCTCCATATTCATAACACATATTGAGGAATTTCCTCCTTAACATTATCATAAGCTCAAAATGCATCAAAGAGTTACCATGCTATCGTTATTCTCAAGACAACAACAAAACAACAAAATCTCAAGAAGACACATACATACATATTTCATATAAGTGCAAGAATAGAGTATGAAGGAATTTTTCTTAAAACTCTAGTTGGTACAACTTTTACCAAACACACACCTACTTAGGAAAACAAGTTAATTTCATGATTATGAATTACTTCCTCTATAATAGAAATTTATAACCTCAAGGAGTAAAAAGATGAGGGTAGCGGGACTTCATGTTGGCTTCAGCCTCCCATGTTGCACCCTCAACAAGATGTTTCCTACATAGAACTTTTACAGAGGCAACCTCCTTGTTTCTCAACTTCTTGACTTGGCGATATAGGATCTCAACTGGAATAGTTGAGATTATCATTCACCCCTAAACCTTCAATAGGAAAAATAGACACCGGGTCACCTATGCATTTCTTGAGCATAGAAACATGAAACACCAGATGAACCGAACCTAGTTCACTAGGTAGTTTCAAATCATAGGCAACCTTTCCAATGCGTTGTAAAACCTCATAACGACCAAAATACCGGGGACTTAACTTCCCTTTTCTATCGAATCTCATCACCCCTTTCATATGTGAAATCTTCAAGTAGACATGATCACCTATTTCAAGCTCAAGATCACTTCTTCTATTGTCGGCATAAGACTTTTGCCGACTGTAGGCTACGAACCTTCTCTATAGCCTCATAGATAATATCTGGACATGGGAGTGAGGACTCACCAACCTCAAACCATCCAACCGGAGATCTACACCTTCTACCATAAAGAGCTTCAAAAGGTGCCATGAAAATGCTCGAATGATAACTATTGTTGTAAGAGAACTCAATAAAAGGTAAGTGATCATCCCAATTTCCCTTGAAATCAATGACACAGGATGTTAACATGTCTTCAAGGGTCTGAATGGGACGTTCCGCTTGACCATCTGTCTGAGGATGAAAAGCGGTACTAAGTTTCACTTGAGTACCTAAGCCTTTTTAAAAAAAATTCCAAAAACGACAAGTGAATTGGGAACCTCTATCCGAAATGATGGACAAAAGAATCCCATGAAGACTCACAATAATGTAGATCCTTGCATAATCTTCAGCTGTGTAAGTAGACTTAGCAGGAATAAGTGGGCAGATTTGGTCAACCTATCCACAATAACCCATATAGAATCATTTTGCTTTCGGGTTTGAGGCAACCCAACAACAAAGTCCATATAGATGGCTTCCCACTTCCATGTAGGAACATCCATGATTTGGGTTAAACCTCCCGGCTTAAGATGTTCAGCTTAACCTGTTGGAAATTTAGACACTTAGCAACAGACTATGCTATGTCCCTCTTTAAACCATCCCACCAATAGACCGCTCTAAGATCATGATACATTTTGGTGGCACCCGAATGTATAGAATAGCGAGAACCATGGGCTTCTTCTAGAATTTTATTTCTCAGATCCTCAACATCGAGTACACATAATCTCCGTTGGTACCTAAGAACACCATCCCCCCCTTGGGAGAATGACTCATTGAGCTTACCAAGTACTGACTCCTTCAACTCCATCAATAGAGGATCAAGGTGTTGCTTAGATTTCACCTCCACTACTAATGATTAGTCAGAGTTATAATGGACCATGAAACCACCATTTGGAGAACCTTCTAACTGCACACCTAAGCGATCCAACCTATGAGCATCTTTCACAAGTTCTTTCTTCTCTTCTTCAATATGAGACACACTACCCATAGTCATACAACTCAAAGCATTCTCAACCACATTGGCCTTGCTAGGGTGGTAAAAGACACTCATATTGTAATCCTTCAACAATTCTAACCATCTTCTCTGTCAGAGATTCAGCTCTTTTGTATAAATACATATTGAAGACTTTTATGGTCAGTAAATACATCAACATGCACACCATACAAATAATGTCTCCATATTTTCAAGACAAAAATTACAGCAGCTAACTCAAGATCATGAGTTGGGTAATTCTTCTCATGAACTTTGAGTTGCCTAGAAGCATAAGCAATCACCTTATCGTGCTGCATGAGGACACATCCCAAGCCCACTCGGGAAGCATCATTATACACTATGAAGCCTTCATTACCCTCCGGTAAGGTCAAAACCGTAGCGGAGTTAAGCTTATCTTTCAACTCTTGAAAACCTTTCTCACAAGCTTCCGGCCACTCAAACTTCACCTTTTTTTAGGGTCAGACTGTCAAAGGAGAAGCAATGGACGAAAATCCATCAACAAATCTTCTATAGTAGCCGGCTAGACCCAAGAAACTTCTTATGTCTGTGGGAGTCAAAGGTCTAGGCCAATTTCTGACCACATCCGTCTTCTTCAGATCAACCTCTACACCATCACCGGAGATAATATGGCCAAGAAAAGCAATCTACCTTAACCAAAATTCACACTTGCTAAATCTGGCATAAAGTTGGTGTTCTTTGAGGACTTGCAAGGCTAATCTCAAGTGACTCTCATGCTCATCTTCATTAACACAATCACAAACGAGTCGAGGAAATCTAGGAAAACTCTATTCATTAGGCCCATGAACGCCGCCGGGGCATTCGTTAACCGAAAATACATAACTAGGAATTCATAGTGACAATATCTAGTTCGGAAAGCTGTTTTGGGAACGTCTTCACCTCTTACCCTAAGTTGGTGATATCCCGACCTTAAGTCAATCTTGGAAAAATAACTAGCACCTTGGAGTTGATCAAATAAATCATCAATCCTAGGGAGAGGATACTTGTTCTTTATGGTGACCTTATTGAGTTGACGATAATCAATGCACATTCTAAGGGACCCACTTCTTCTTAACAAACAATACCGGATCACCCCATGGAGAAATACTTGAATGAAACCCTTGTCTAGTAAATCTTTGAGTTGGAGCTTCAACTCTTTCAATTCATCCGGAGCCATCCTATATGGAGGAATTGAATGGGATTCGTATTCGTTAATAAATCAATGCCAAAGTCAATTTCTCGCTCGGGAGGAATTCCTGGAAGGTCATTAGGAAAAACTTCTGGGAATTCTCTCACTACAGGGACTAACTCAATAGAAGGACTTTCACATTCTAGGTCCTTAACTCTCACCACATGATATAGACAACTCTTGGCTATCATCATACAAGCCTTTAAACCAAAAATGATTTGACCCCTTGGCATAGAATTTCCCCCTTTCCACTCTAAAATGGGTTCATTAGGGAATTGAAATTTCATTACCCTTGTTCTACAATCTATTAAAGCAAAACAATCACGAAGCTAATCCATAACCAAGATGATACCAAAATCAAACATGTCAAGTTCTACCAAATCAACAAGAGTATTTTTATTGGGAAACATCACATGACATTTCCTATAGACTCTTTTTGCAACTAGAGAGTCACCCATTGGGGTACAAACTGAAAAGGGTTCAATCAAAACATCGGTGAGTACATCAAACTTCCTAGATACCAAAGGTGTAACAAAAGAAAGGGTAGCACCTGGGTCATCCAAAGCATAAACAATAACAGAGAAAACTTGTAACATACCCGTCACAACGTCGGGAGATCTTTCTTGTTCACCCCGAGCCTTGAGTGCATAGAAACGGTTCCTGTTTGGAGCTTCAAAACTAGGACAACTTGATTGAGCTTGGTTATTCCCCTTACCTTGACTTCTCACATTAGGACAATATTTCACCATATGGACACCTTTGCCACAACCATAGAAACTATTAGTTCTAAAAAGGCATTCACCAACATATTTCATACCACACTTACCACAAGTTGGTCTTTCTCATGGTGGATCAACATTTGTCCCTTTATGTGGTTTAGTATTAGAACCTCTATCATTGCTATTCTTTGAGAAATTAGAAGGAACCTGGTTTAAAAACCTTTTCTTAAATTTAGGCTTGTCTTGAACATCAAGCCTACTCTTAGAAGAACCACTTTCAAAAGACTTTGCCTTCTTAGCTTCCCTATTCCTCTTCCGTAGACGAGTTTCCTCAACTTGTTGAGCATGAACCATCAACCTAGAAAGATCCATATTGTTATGAAGCATTGTTGCACGACATTCTTCTTCAAGCTCATCGGACACACCCGTTACATAACATCTCATTTCATCCCTAACATTAGAAACCAAAGAAGAGGCATATTTGGATAACTTAATGAACTTCAATGAGTATTTCTTAACACTCATACCTCCTTGACGAAGGTTGATAAACTCCTCTACCTTAGCTTCCCTTTGTTCCCTTGGAAAGAATCTGTCAAGAAATACCTTTTTGAAGATCTCCCAAGTCACGGGACCATCTCCTAAAGCCGGATTATCCTTCCACTGGTTGTACCATGTCTTAGCCACGTCCTTGAGTTGATAGACGCAAGTTCATACTTCTCAGTAGTACTCACCCCCATAGAAAACAAAACCTTGTAGACCTCATCAAGGAAATCTAGGGCGTCTTCATCAACTTTTGATCCAAAGTACCTAGGAGGATTCATCCTCGTAAAATCTCTCAAACGACTAGCCATAGTACTAGAATGTTGGTTCTCTTGAGGTGAAACCTCTCTGTTAGCTTGTGTCGTAATGGCCTGAGCTTGCGTGGTGATACCTTGAGCCATTTGGAACAGGGCTGCCCTCACCTCACCATCCGTCATAGCCGAAGGATTCACCGAAATTTGATCATTTGCAGCAGCTTGCACTTGAGGAGGAACTTGATTGCCTTGGCGAGTAGCTACCGCATTCGCAATCTCTTCTCCTACTCTTCTCGCGGCTGTCCTTCTTGTGTTCATCGCCTAAAACCACAAAAAAGGGATTAGATTCTAAACGACACATAGTGTCAAAAATCTAAAGGCACGACATAGGAGTATCAAGAAAAGAGAAGTTTCCTAGTCATCACATAGCCTCTCGTCCATAATTATGGCGCGCTTCAAAACCATGAACAAGACACTAGGTAATGTTGTTTAGTGAGACATTGATCCTAAGGATATTTAACCTCATGCTCTGATACCAAGTTTGTCACACCCGGAGAGCATACCCCAGATGAGACCGGCGTCGTCGTCTTCTCGGATGACTCAGACAAGCCCTTAGCATTCGTCATAGCATGTGATCAATAAAAATTGCAGAAAATTAAACTTTTACATTCAACTTGAAGTATACTTAGACTTCATAGTTATCATTCATAAGCCATACGATATTCTAAGAAATGGTCTCACATATATAAAACCATCTAAAGAGTGCAAATCTGGACTTAGCCAATACATAGTCAATATTCCATATAGGCCTTAATACAAAAGAATCCAAAGAAACATGATGGAAATAGGATATTCCTAAAACTACTAAAAGCGTCATAAGCTAGAATATAAATGATAGCGTCCCGAACATGAGGACCTACCAAGACTTGGAGAAAGAGTTCCAAGCTTCTTCAAATCGACCTCCTTAAACTTCAATGACCGGAACCTACAGTTGTAGTAATATAAAGTAATGGGGTTAGTACGCCACATGTACTAAGTATGGGTATATGCACATAACATTTAAGGAAATGCATGAAAAAGGATCATTTATCATATCTTTAGAAAACGTGTTAAGTCATGTGAATGTCTTCAATGCACATACCATAGAACATCTACTAGTTAAGGATTCCATCAACATAAAGTATGATCATAAGCAAAGACATATTATCATTAAGTCATGTTAACATTTTATATTCAAAAGATCATATAAACATAACATACAAAACACTTACCAATGATCTCATCCCCAACATAAAAGTGCAATGGTCATGTGAAGCCCCATAACCCCACACAACCAAGTAGATAAGATAGGAGACCACAAGTAAAGCTTTGCTACATACAACTTGTAACATAAGTAGTCATCACTTCATATAGCAATATAAACCAATAGCATGTTCATCATAATAACTAACATCATATAAGAATAACATCATGTATCACAAACATATATCTTCCATGTTGTCATATTACATAAGAACAATCTCCTAGGACTTCCTTTAAAGTCAACTTGTGCAATGTCTAGGGAGAGTACCATACCCTTACCTATACTAAGTATTCTCTACAAGTCAGTAGTCAACGTACATTTACTTGTCTTTCATTTTACATGAGGGAACATTCACCTTAACAGAAATAGACCATGTGAGCTAAACATGGAATCCGGTGTCATAAAACCCCACACCGAAAGAAGGTGGTCTACCGGCCAAAGTAAAACTAAACATGACATAGCTTTCTAGGTGGATCCACTAGCTAGTATCCTATGGTGGCAACATAGTTCAAGAACTATGCGATGTATTAGAAACCGATAGTTCCACATTACATGGCAGCCTCAATCTCATGAGAGTCATTGTGAACCTACCTTCCAATTAGGGAAGGGACACCTCTCATATCTAGTTAATCGGTGCTTAGCTTAAGTCCCTTTCTTGAATAACCTTTAAGTTGTATTTTATCATAAACTTATCATAGGTCATATGAGATTAACTCCTTGTATAAACATGATCATGAGCTCTTTTGGATTAAATGAGAATTTCCTTTCATCATAACCCTTCGTTTTTGAGATTAACATAGCATAATCATCTTGTGTAAAGCATACAAGAGAATATCATAACTTGCATTATCTTATTCTTATAATGATCTCACAATTAACTTGTTCATAGCCGAACATATATACATAGAAACATCATACATACTTCCATAACATAGCATCATGATTTATAGGCTAACATAAACATTGGAGAGAAATCACAACTTTAGAAGACTTACCTCTTGCTTCAAAGAATCACTTACAACATTCATTATCGTAACATAGTGAAATACTCAATATCATAATCAAGAACAACTCTCCAAATAATATACAAGATCAATGCATAATATAGTGTAAAGGAAAGGGTCATATAAGAGTTCATTCTAGTCTTAGTTCCAATCCCTACGTTTTCATATTATCAAGTAGTAGAAACAATCATACGTAACCATCATCCTGATAAAAACATGCTTCACACGAAATTAAAACATAACTAACCACATACTCATCAATTTGTGTGAAATAGACCATAGAAAACACTTACGTTTCATTGAAAATCATAAATCTAGGGTTAAGAAGAAAATCTGGGTTGTAGAGTAAAAACCCTAGTTTTTGAAGTTCTTGAAAACATATCTTGAAAGGATCTCTTGGGGAAAGGAATCTCAATAGTGAAAAATCATACCTTATAGATGAATATTCCACGAAAATTGGAAGAAAAGCTTGAAGTCTTTGTCTTCTTCCTTAAGCTCTTCTTGTTCTTCAATGGAGTATGGAAAAGAGAGCGTTCTTGAGAGAAAACTTGTTTTAATCTGATTTGGACGTGTAAATGTGGTATAAAACTGAGATAATATACATATATAGTCGTCCTATGTATTACCCAAAATACCCTCCACTTAAATGATTCTTTTTAATAAGTTAAAGTTCCAAAAATACAACTTTAATGATTCTGGAAAGTAGCGGTGCGTCGCGGGGCCAAATCCCATCATTTTTATTAAATTTTGAGTTTGGCAGTGAGGTGTGTGTCAGCCTCGCATTGCGAGGCTGCGTATCAAATCTTGAGGCAGAATACCTCGCATCCAGCTCGCGTCGCACACTTCAAGTCCCAATCTTGCTCGCGCAGGCTGCTTTTGACAACCTGCCTATCCGTGTTGGGGTCCTCCCCAAGGACCCTTCGAGTGGTCCTTGGGGTGTCCTTACCGGACGTTTGGACCCTTCGTACTTCATACTACCTATAGAAGGTCTCTTTACAAGTTTTGGACTTCATTTGACACCTCAAAACCTTCACCAAACATAGGGACGTCAACTAGTTTAAATTAGCTAGTTTCCGGACGTCAAGGTCTTTCTTAGTTGTTTTGGATCTAACCTTTTTCAAATGAGTTTATTACATTAATATAAGTCTGGAAACATCATTTTAAACCTTATTTAATAGATTAAGCTCTAATCTAGTTCATGACATTTCCGGAGTGATACAAAATGGTCGACCATATTTCCGGTCAACATTGCTGAAGCCAGTCCTTCTAATCCCCAGTCTCTCTTGATCTTAATTATCAAGCACCCTCACAACAATCTGGTCCCTGCTCTGCCTTGTTATCGTATAACTTGTTTAAAGAAGATCTTCCCAAGAGTAAGTCGTGTGAGTCTAATATTCTTGTGTCCGGTGAAAACCCAGTTATTGAGAATCTAACACAGATGAGGAAAGGTGTAATGAACTAAGAAGGATAAAATCTTGTAGAAGAATTTCTTGGGGGCTCTCAACATGTGTTCGACCAAACTCCTGAGTTTGGGGTCTATCCATCGTCTGATTCTACCAACATTGATGAGGATACTCTTCCCTCAAATGGTCTCTTAAAAAGAGAATGACTCATATCTCTTCAAAAGGAAAGTACAAGGTCAGTGAAGAAACACCTAGAAAATATCCTTCCACCAGAACCGATTCCAAAAAAAATTAATAGGGGATGCTATGAAATATAGTGCTGCATCTACAACAGAAAATCGCAAGAAAAGGAAATCTGGTAGTGCACTCTTTGAACTTCCCACTACATGTCGTGGATGTGTCCATGGAAAATTCTGAACATGAAGGTGTGGGAGGAGATTCTCCTTTGGGAAATAGAAGAGGGAAAAAGGGGAAATGAGTTAAGAAGACTAGTAAAGGGAAGTCGAAGGCATAAGGGGTCAAGAGGGTTGATTCTATAAAATAAAGGGCAAAGAGGAAAAGAGAAACTTCTCCTGTCATCCGACCAGTCTCTGTAACGCGACCTGGTCCCACAAGGAGTGAGGATGACCATGGAGAAAGAAAGGAAGAAATGGTAAACAATTTGCATTGAGGTCGAGTGTTTGACCTTGACATTATCACCAAGCTAGGGGTGCATTCTCTATATGCCCTTGTGGAAATTCAGTGTTGGACTCACGTGTTTTAGACTAAATCCCTCGTTCTTCAGGAGGAAGAGGTTAGAGAATTCTATTACAACATAGAATTTGCAGAGGATGGTAGCATTAACTCTACGGTGGGAGGCAAGAGTTTATATTTTTATGAGGACCTATTGCGACAAATAATCATACACAGAGAAGGGATCAAGTCCTTAGTCGAAAAAACCTACACCACGGAATTTGTGAAGGAATGCTCCAAGATACTTAACACACCATGTTTTGGGGTTCAAAAGAAACTCATGAAATGAGAGTATCAGTTGTTGTTCGATTTTTTAAACTAAGTTCTTCTTCCTTAGATGGAGAAAAGGAATGTTTCCACTACTGTTGACACCCAAATCTGGACCTCCACCATATAAATTAATTAATTCAAGCTTCTTTAATTTCAAACAATTTAAAATAATTAGTTTTAAATTTAAGAAAAAATATAAAATTTGCACGTTATTTTAAATAGTTTTGTCACTTTTATATTTTTTAGATAATATATATGTTTTACGTAATTATATTTACGATTAGCATATTTCATGATTATTCAAAAATCGCCTCAAAAAGATTTTACTTTGTTTAAATATTTGATAACTAGTTTAGTTATATAATAGTTTATATTTTTGGATTTTTTATTTTATAATTAAGCCAATTATTTTATTTCGTTAAAATTAAGAAGCTTATTGATTAACTTATGTCAATTCATATTATTTATTTATTTTAGCGGAATTCTCCAAGTGACTTAATTTGTCTAATTTATTAACTTTGAGGACAAAGATTTGGGCCCCTCTTTGACCTTTAGCTCAGCCCATAGATCTCCATTTTTACATTCCCAGGCCAACCACATTCCCTCTCACCCGAACCAATACCCATTAGAAACCAGCCCAAATCCTTTTCTCAATAAAAAAGAACCCAAAAATTCCCAAATATTCTAATGTCTTCCAGAACAGCGACAAGGACGAGTTCAACGCCAAGAGGCGGCGTCAATCGCGTCAACTCCAAGTGCGTGTTGCAAAAACAAAGAAAGTGACCCCACCCCTTGATATTGTTCTCTTTCTTCCTCATCGCGAACCAGACGTGAAGGAACACAAACAAGGAGCAAAAATCCAGTGCGTTCGAGCCCAGCTCACGCGTTTGTCCCCCTTTCTCCCTTACCCTCTTCATACGGGATAATCCAGGTGTTGTAATATCCTTGCTCATTCTTCCTTCCTCTCAAATCTGAAGTTCAAAATTGTTTTCAATTGGGAATTTGTACTCACTCGAGCAACTTTATCTGAAAAAAAAGGGGATTCAAATTTTGAATTCGAAAATTCAATCCGGTTTACCCCCCATTCTTCAGACCTAAAGCCCCTCTATATAAGTTCTTATCCTTTTCATTTTTGAGGTTAGAGAAAAAGGGGGCAGAAAGTATAGAAGAACAGTTGGGAAATAGTTTGAGATTGAAAAAATTCGGATCGTGAAAGAGAATAGCTTAAGAAAAAATAGCCGAAATATATATACTAAATATCCCAAGAAAAACAGAGGAGGGAGAGCCGAAAAATATACTAAGAACATTTTAAGAAATCGCTCCCTTTGATTCCAATCGTGGTCAAGGTTTCACTCGAGTTCGCTATACGCATTTTGTGTGTGTGGTGAAAGTTGATTCTTCCCCTGCTCGTTGTTGTCTTGTTTACTGCCCCGGAGAAAGTAAATTTTCTTTTATTTTTTTATTCGTCTAATGGATGTTTTATTCAGTGAACTGAAGTAATTTGTTGATTCCTAGCCTTCTTTCTCGTTTGTTCACGCCCTCTGTGACATGAAAACTTGTTTGCTTTTCGGATGGGAGCATTCTAGTTGATAAATGTGTGAATTATATCACTCGTGTGAGTAGAGTACTAGTTGTCTGGTTCTGTTTCATGAGGTTCAAAGTAGTTTGTGTTTGCTCATAAAGCATTTCGAAGAGTTCTCGCTTTCAATCTTTTAGAACTAGTGATTTTAGAATGTGGTCCAAATGGATGTGTGTGGTGAATATGTATTTAAAAATTGTTTCTGTCTTGAAATTTATTACTCTTCTCGTGCCTAGCTTTTAAGCTCGCATGACTGTGCATATTGTGAATATCTTTGTAGCTTAAAATTTCTTACTCTAATTTACTTGTTTTAGTATATTTTTGTCGTCATAAATATGCGATGTTCTTTAGTGTTCGATTTTGTACCCTTTGTTCTCTCACCCTAAGTTGGGATGAACGAATCAGGACATGAAGATTTTGAGTTCATTTAGTGTCCTTTATTTGTTACTTTGAATCTATAGTTGAATTTGTGTTTCTTATGGGAAGCTTGCATAAGGGAAATTCTTAGAGTTTTAGGTTTTGTCGTATGTCTGAGTCTTCTCTTGATGCATATTTTCTGATTCTGTATGTCTATTTTCAGTTTGTGAGCTTAGGTCGCTCCCTTTATTTTCCCTCCTCTAGCAGCTCTTGTTGATCGAATGTCATCCTAGGAATATCACGATCGACTGTTTGTATTCTAAGTTCGTTCTTATTTAATTGACCAACCTCTTTAGAGTTACTTGGCAGCAACCTTTATTTGCATAGAAGTGTAATTATAGTAGGTGGGAATGTGATTACATTAAGTCTGAATCTGATAAGAGTTCATGCTAATTGGTTTATATCCAATAATGCATGCTTTCATTTTTTTAAGTGTATACATTAGTGTATGAGATTTGTGTTTAGAGTTGTTGAAATAATTTGTTTTCTCATTGAGTTTCAGAAAAAAAATAAATTGTTATGACTTGTATGTCATATGTAACTACAGTGTTAGGTTTATCCGTTAGTCTTAATTTTTTTTATTATTTCATTTTTTGTTTGGTTTGAATGAGCTAAGTTGCTAGATTAGTCCTTAATACTTTATTATGATTTGGCATGCTAAGTTATTGGTCACCATAATGTTGTTCATGTTATTTTATAGAAATGTATTAGAGTTTTCCTCATCCCGCACTAATGTAATTTTATTTGTGCTTGGCATGTAAAATCCATTTGAGTTCGCTATGAACTCTCGCCTCCCATTGCATTTTGAGAGAGGCATAAAGACTCAAGTTTCCATCTTCAAGTCGACCCCGGAAAAAGGCGTACATGTCCTAAACTCAGAAGGACTCAAAACTCCAAGAAATTGAAGATTTTGGGCGAAGAAGCCCAAGTTTATTTTCTAAGTGTTGTATTTTGTCATCTTGGGTCTAAGCCCTTGCCGTTTTTCTTTTCTGTATTTGTTATTTATTAATTTTCTGATTAGTCTAGGACATGTACAAAACAAAATAAGTCCAAATACCGGTCCAGGCGGATAGAAACCAGATTTGGACCTAACTCTCTCTCTCTCTTTCATGATTTACCGTGTACTTATTTTGTTTATTGTCGTTAATCTTAGGGTTGAAAAACTTCAAATCCCCGCAAGACGCAGTTTTTTTTTAATCCAAATCATTCAAGTCTAAATGGATTAGAAAATAAATAATATTTGGAAAATTAAATATCTCACTTAGGTAGTAATTTAATACTTCATTTTTCAAACAACTCTAGATAGTTTCAGAATTTTAAGTTAAACTTTTTAGCCAAATAAAGATCGTTGTATGATAATCGCGAGTTTGCGAATATTTCAGGTGCCGTAACAACCTTCTAAAATATAAATAAGAATCCCTGAACCCCCCTTAGGTTTTTCAATCGATTTCCTGTCTTATTCTTTTGAAAACCAAGTTTTTCTTGATTTTTCTTAAAAAATTAAGTGGCGATTCTAAAAGTCCAAAACTATATAATATATTTATCTTTTTCGAATAAAACATAATGACGACTATGCTGGGGATTTGAAGGATTCTAACCTTAAAAACTAAGATGTTTGGCTATGTGTTAATAACTGTTTACTTGTTTTCTTTTTATCGTATCATTAAACTGTTGCGTATCATAGGATCGACTCTGCCAAATGGAAAATAAAATGCATTAGGACAAAGACGGTTACGTGTCTTACCACGACTTCCTTCAGAAAAACATAAAAATCTATCTTTGGAAGTGATAAATGAATAGTTGGCTTGCGGTCATCCAACGTCGTTTATTAGCTTCACCCCGTTGTTTGTCCGACTCGGGTAACCGTCACTTCTAAACCAATTCTAGTCAACATAAGATAGAGCGAAACCCAAATACAAATATAAGCATTAACCTAAGATAAACCAACACCCAAGGTGTGTTGGGATCATTAGAGAGACCACCTTGAGTCCAAAACGGCCCACGGCCTAAACGGACGATCGTACTTATGTGTTAAATTTGAGAGATGTATATCTCGTTGGACAAACCATTGTCTCTCGGGGTTGAAAGTCTTTCATATTAGCTTAATTTAGTTAAAAATGAAGGTCTTCATAATCTACCATTTGGATCCAAGTACGTAGACATCCGGAGATGGTGAGAAGAGATGAAGAAGGAAGAACCTTCCATGGAAGCATAATTTAGAATCGTACCCCTGCGTGAGACTGATTATTTTGTATCCCCTTTACCTTATTATGTACCCCCATTTAAGTTTCATTCATAAAATTTGTATAAATTTTAGTTTTGGGGGGCAATGGAATGTTTCAAATGATGTATACATCCCTCAAATCGTTAGGCCTACCCTTGGAATAAAACGGTCACATATCTGTTTAGAACGCGCAATATTTGTTTATGTGTTATAACTACTTGTGTGATTATGTTTCTTCATTTGGAGATGATCTACCCTACTCATTCTCAAAAAATATTTTCTAGAATTCCTTAAGCATAAATATCAAGTCAACTATCAAAGTGCGTCCAAATACTCTTTGAGTCTTTCGTTACCAATAAAATTCGAACTTTATTTTTCAAAAAAACAATACTCTCTCATATAAGAAAAACATTCACTGTCTCAAATCAAAAAGAGATTCAAGTTGCTCGAACTACGTAGGACCTAAATTTTCTTTTGTGAGATAGTAGACAACCTTTCAAGGTTCGGTCCGTATTTTCAGAAATTTTATCTTTTCCAACTCTTACGAAGAAATTAGACTTAAATCTCAATCAAAAACCAGAAGTACGACAATGAAAGATACAATCGACTTTTTCTCAACTCAAGTCAACATTTCTGATTCATTAATCCTAAAATCTATAGACATATTTCTGTCTATTAAGTCATCTTTCTATATACATGGTCTAGTTTATATTCAAGTGAAACAACTCTTATGTGTTTACAATATTGTGTGTGATATTTTGTATTATTCATCATTTACACAAACAAACACATTTGCCTTTGAGTTGTTTTTCTTTTTCAGGTACTAAAAACTGATATGTGTTGGGAAAATAGCTGAACATCCATACTTCACGAGGTCCAAAGACCCCAAAGATTCCTTCTCTGACCAATGTTCATCAAAAGGCAAGAAAAAAATGGTTGAAAATGTTGAGAATACTGATTTGAATGAAGTTACTGTGAATGACCCTATCATTGATGAACAAAACAAGTTGATTGCACAGTTATTCCAAGAGATTGCTGAAATGAGGGCTGAAATGGACAAGACCCGAGATTTGACAAATTTGGCTATCATTGCCAACATTCCTACTCCGAACATCGAAAGGCCTCCACTCCATTTTCCTGCTACAGAACCAACATCAGAACTTTTTCCAAACAATTCAACAACATCTACGATTCCTAAACCTTCCAACATCAACTTGACCATTCCTAACCCGCATCATGCTAGCTCCTACCACCAAAAGTCACCTACTCCTCAAATTCCAAATACCAATATTTTCCAAAATTTTCCTCCGGTCCATCGAACCCCTACTCAAATTGTCCAAAACCCATCTACCACCACTGAACCCATACCTTTAAAAACCACATTCCATCTTCTAATATCGCCCGAATCGTACCCTCCTCTTACCACACACTTTGAACCCAAACATTTTTAGAAGAAGGAGAAGTAGTGGAGGTTCATGAAAAGAAAGGCTAAGCGAAGCATCAGAGAGGAAGTCATGAAGGCAATGAAGGACTTCCAATACACTCCAAACATTGTGGGGTTCAATTATGAAGATTTGTGTCATCATTCATATTTGGAACTTCCAGAAGGTTTTAAAGTACCAAGTTTGACACTTCTAGTGGAGTTGAAAATTCTTTGACTCATTTGAGGGCTTATTGTGATCAACTTATTGGAGTAGGGAAAGATGAAGCTTTGTTAATGTGACTCTTTAGTCGAAGTCTGAAAGAAGAAGCTTTGGAATGGTTTATTTCTAAAGAAATTGAGAAGTGACCGAGTTTGAATGCTTTGGCTAGAGACTTCATTGAAAGGTTTGATTACAATATAGAATTCATTCCTGATCGATACTCTTTGGAGAGAATCAAACAGAATTCTACTGAAAGTTATCGAGAGTATGCCTACCGTTGGAGAAGAGAGGCTACAAAGGTTAGGCCTCCCATGACTGAGAAAGAAATTATTGAAGTCTTCGTGCACATTCAAGAGACGGAGTACTACAATAGAATGTTGCTCATTCAAGGATGAAAGTTCAGTGAGATAGTCAAAATCGGTGATGCTATTGAAGATGGTCTTAGGACCGGAAAAATCATCCGAATGACTCCCCAAGATGAATCCCCAAGACCATTAAGAAGGAAAAGGGAAGATGTTTCTTCTATATCATTTGAATCGAACCAAATATCAAAGAGATGTGTTGGTCTTAATGTTCGAAAGCCTTTACCATCCAAACACTACCCTTTAGCTCCACAAAACCCTTACCCCACCCAAAAAAGTTACCAATCTCCACCATCAAATCATCCAAATTACCAAGATCCATTTCCAAATTACTCAAATGCTCAATCAAATTATCAATCCCCCTTTCCAAATTAACCAAATGCTTAATCAAGTTACCAAGCTGCATTGCCAAATTACCCAAATTACCCTTATAGATACCAAGCCCCACAATATCCAAATTTCCAAACACCAGCTCCTACTCGCCAAAATCCTCCTAGTTACCATCAAGTACCTCCATCTTCACGAAATAATTACAACTTTTGTTGTCAGGAGTTTTCAAAGAAGCTTTCTCGAGTCTTTACTCTTTTGGTTAAAAGTCAAATTCAACTCTTTGAGAGATTATAGTGGTTGGTGTGATACGAAAAATTGATCCGAAAAATTTCAATGTCAATTCCAGACTTTACAGGTCTGGTCTTCATTGCTCTTACCATTCAGGAGGTGCTGGACATACCACTGAAGATTACATCAACTTGAAACATAAAATTCAAGACTTGATTGATCAAAGAATTGTCACTCTTCAAACTGTCACTTCCAATGCCAATGGCAATTCACTGTCAAATCATGTAGGAGTCAATATTAACATGATTTACCCAAAGTCTCAAGAACCTCCCCGTCAAAATGCCCCAAATTATCATCAAGTTCCCTCGCCCCAACAAGGTACTTATGATCCTTATCGTATGAGCTTCGAGAAGAAACCTTCTCAGAATTTTACACCGCTCATTGAAAGTTGGACGAAGTTGTTTTAGCAATTGAGTGAGGCATGTATTATTCATCCAGTTGGGCCCTAGCTTGTTGATACTAGCTCCCAATTTTATCGAGCCGATCGAATGTGTGTGTGTCATTCCAACAATGTTGGACATGATACTAAAGACTGTATCAATTTAATACAGAAGATCCATAACTTGATTGACCAGAATGTGGTAAAAAATGTTGCACCCAACGTCTACAGTAATCCTCAGTCAAACTATGAAGGGACCAGTATCAATCTGATAGAGATGTATGATGAGTTGTTCATGGTAAAGGCGATAGTTCTGGCTGGTGCTGACAACCTTGAAAAAGTTGTAGCTTTTCCCAACATGAGTGGGAAACCCAATTTTACGAGAATGACACACCATCAAACTTTTGCTTTTGTGTCGAGATAGGATCAAGACAAGATTGAAATTAATCATGTTTCACCAAAGTCTTTGCCTCATTTAGGCCAGTCCTTACCGGTAGAGAAATATGCCAAAGATGATGGTCTTGGAGAGGAAATTGGGAATCTTTTGGAAGAAGGTGATGCTGCAACCAAGAAGATGACCGAGACACCAAATATACGAGACACCGAGCTGATGGAGCAAATTCTTAATTGGACTTCCACTCCGCTCTTTATCTCTCGCTCAACTTGATAGACAAAAGTTGAAGTTTAGGTTGTTTTCAAAATCGTTGGTAGTTTGAATGAGTCTCAAAACCCACATTTTATGTCGTTTTACCTAATTATGTTTTAATTTCACTCGTAATGTTTTGAAAAAGGCAAAATGGACCATGGTCATGGCCAAAGTTCGTATTTCCTTATTTTCAATGAAAGTCTCTCATATTTTTTTTAAGAAATAAATTATTTTGCAGTCTTTATTATTGTCATTATATATTTTTACATTTCAATATCATGTCGTATCACAAGCCGAATGAATGAATGGGGTAGGTGATGATGTGTTTGAAGAGTATGTAAAGAGACCATGATATCTGAATATATGTCTAAAATAATTGAAGAGTTTGACAATCAGGATAAGTCAAATTTGGATGAGACAAAAGTTATGAATCCAGGAAATGGTGAATGTGTCCAAAGAATCGATTTCAGGGCTCAACCGAAAGAAGATCAGAATTGAGAACTCTCCAGTTTTCTTACAAAATGCATCGATGCATTTGTTTGATTGCATGTCATTATTTAACATATACATTCATCTCCAGTTGTCAATCGAATCAGGTTCTTTCAAGAGGTGTTCTATTTTAAGATTCAAAGTTCCGTTTATTTCTTTCCATGTAATACATCTTTTGTTTGTAGTCATCTTATGTTCTTTAGTTAGAAAAGTATCTATTGTAATGAACTACGTCTGACCTGAATTCTGAAGAATGAGATACGTAGGCGGCCTATTTCGGCCTCGTTCACCCCATTTATCCCTTTTAATATTTCTTTGTATTTGAACTACGTTCGACCTGAATTCTCAAGAATGAGATACGTAGGCAGCCTATGTCGGTCTCGGTTTCTTGGTAAATTTCTTATTTTTGTTAACCCTTGAAGGGAAACTACATTTGACCTCTGCCTCAACGGATACGTAGGCGCTACAACGACTCGGTCATATCTCCTATATGATTTCTATTTTATTTACAATAGAAACTGGGACAGAATTTTTGAGAGGGACTCAAAAATTCCAGGATTCATTCATCAACAGTTCGAGATAGCCCAATACTTCTAACTGGGATAGAAATTTTTGATGATGGCATCAAAAATTTCTTCAAGCATCACCAAATTTTTTTAGTACATTTCAAGTGTGATTAGAAATTTAAGGCTAACTTCAAATGATATCATACAATCGACTGCAACAATCTTCATCACCTTTGGATTTCAAAGTCAAGTGCAAAACCTTTCGATTATAACAGATTTCAGAGGGATCGTGTAAGAAATTTTCCAAGCTTTAAGAATTTTTAAATTCTTCAAAACAAGTTGTCGGATACATCGAAGTTTCGAAACAAGGACGTTCATTTAAGCTATGCATGAAATGACATTTGACATTAACTTTTCCAAGTTGATTTTTGAAAAATAAAATAAAATAAAATTTTAGGCTGTTGATATGTCAAATATTTCGTATAATTTCACCTTATGTCTATCGATAAAGACGATATTAGAGTTATCAATCGAAGAAAGCAAGACAAGGAGCAAGCAATTGGAGAACTCGACACAGATCAGTTTGTTTTAGAAACTAATAATTTTCTGTGGATACAGGTCCATAAGTTTTCCTCAAGATCATCCTATTCGTCCATTAAATGAATATGGAGAAGTCAAAAGGGTAAGGAGCTTCCCAAAATGGACAATTTTTATGTGGATACAGGAAAGTCATTGCAGTTTTTCAAAATAAAAAAAAACAGTTCAGAATACGAGCAACAACACCTAGTTCAGATTCCTAGCAAATCATGAGCCACAATTGAGTGCAAATGTTCAAATATGAACAAGTGAAAACATCACTCTCAACATGTGTGGTAATGTTAGACCCTCTCAGAGGGACATTTCTACAGTATTATCAAATGAGATAATACCACCATCCAGAAGGACATCACCGTCAATTTATTGATGGGATAATATCATCCTACCAATGGATCATCAACAAAGAATCATCATCCTATCAATTGATCATCAATGAAGAATCATCATCTTATCAATGGAGCATCAATATCATCCTACCAATGGATCATCAACAAAGCATCATCATCCTATCAATGGATCTTCAATGAAGAATCATTATCATATCAATGGAGCATCACCATCATCCTACCAATGGATCATCAACAAATCATCATCATCCTATCAATGGAACATCACATTATCCTACCAATGGATCATCAACAAAGAGTCATCATCCTATCAATGGATCATCAATGAGGAATTATTATCCTATCAATGAAGCAGCAACATCATCCTTCCAATGGATCAACATCATACTACCAATGGATCATCAATGAAGAATCATCATTATATCAATAAAACATCATTTTCACATCATATCAAGTCATCACCTACTGCATCAAAACCGACAGAGGCTGACGTTAGAACATTTGCCGAGTACGGTAAAGCGTATGAATTCTCTATTTAAATTATAGTTTCTCCTAACAAGTTTATTTCATTCTTTGTTGAGATCATCCAAGAGGATGAATTCTCAAATCAAATCACAGGTGAAGACGACATCAGAAAAGATGCAACACAACGTGGATTTATTCTTGGCGTGAGCTAAGGATCGAATTATTGAGTCACCCACCTCGTTATAGTTGAATAATTATCAATCTAGCTATCTCGTTGCAGAGATCATCAGAGTTTGCCAAGCAGAAAGCAAACAATGACATCTCCAAATCCTTAGCAAATCATGAGTTGTAATGGACATATTGTGTTCGAAAGCGGTATCCATTATCAATTATTCTCAATACTTCTTTATTTCTCATTAATTGAAAAAGATGTTTATGCTTATCCACTAATATATACTCATTTGTTATATGAATGACCTTTCTTAATCTTTTCACTCAAACCGCTAGCTAAAGCGGTATTATGTTTACTAATTATTTACTTTGAGTGTGCGATCATATACTGAACATACTTATGTGACATCTTTCACATCAAGAGTAATGGAAAAGTATCGTAAGAGATACTACCACTTTTGCAGTTACATTTTCTACTAACAAGTTATTTCAGTCTTTGTTGAGATCATCCAAAGGGATGAATTCTAAAAATCAAACCGCAGGTGCAGACGACATCAACAAGGATGTAACACAACGTGGAACTTTTTCTTAGCAGTGAACTAGGACATAGTCTGAAGAGAGTGTCAAACTCTTAGGATGTGAGCTGAGGAGAGACTTTAACCACAATCAAACCACACCCCTATCAGAAGGCTTGTAGGTTTTTCTTTAGTTTTTTTGGTTTCATCTTTGCATCCGGATTTTTTTTATCTCCACCGGAAGCAAATTTCCAATCCGAGTGACAATGCACCAAGAACTTTGGAAAATATGTCCATGTAAGTTCTTAATTATGGGTGTGAAGTTCACCACATTCATGACAAGAGGTTACAAGCCTCTTTTCATACTCGATTTATTTGTCACTCTTCCAGAATCGAAGGCTATATAACATAATAAATATCCTTTTCAAACGATCAAGTCGAACTACAAGCAGCCTGATTCCCTGAGTTGAGGGATATGTAGGAGGGATCTGTGATTGAAAAATCGGTTGTATTCCATAGTTCCTCCTTAAATCTTATTCTCGAGCATTCCAGTCCCTCCATAATTCGGTATTGGGGTGACTTTTGAATTCTTTCAAAATCATGTGTCAAATCAAGTGACTTGAATTCTCATATACCCTGAGATATGTAGGAAACCCAGCTCTGGGTTCAGCCATAATTCATAAGATCTTTACCTAGTCATTTTTCCAATAGATGAAGATGTGGTCGGTCAAAATTGGATTAGTCAATTTCATTTTCCTTAAATTTCTTGCATCAATCCAAGTAAGATGAGGGAGAGTTGTTGACACCCACTTTTGGACCTCCACCATATAAATTAATCAAGTTGTTTTAGTCTATTTTCGTCATCATGAATATGTGATGTTCTTTAGTGTTCGATGTCGTACCCTTCATTCTCTCACCCTAAGTTGCGATGAACGAATCAGGACATCAAGATTTTGAGTTCATTTAGTGTCCTTTATTTTTCATTTTGAATCTATAGTTGAATTTGTGTTTCTTATGGAAAGCTTGCATAAGGGAAATTCATCGCGTTTTCGGTTTTGTCGTGTGTCTGAGTCTTCTTTTGATGCATATTTTATGTTTCTGTATGTCTATTTTCAGTTTGTGAGCCTAGTTTGTGAGTCTTCTTTTGATGCATATTGTATGTTTCTGTATTCTAAGTTCATTCTTATATAATTGACCAACCTCTGTATGTCTATTTTCAATTTGTGATTACATTAAGTCTGAATCTGATAAGAGTTCCTTCTAATTGGTTTATATCCAATAATGCATGCTTTCATTTTTTAATTGTATACATTTGTGTGTGAGATTTGTGTTTGGAATTGTTGAAATAATTTGCTTTCTCATGGTGTTTCAGAAAAAAATGAAATTTGTTTATGACTTGTATTTCATATGTACCTACAGTGTTAGGTTTATCCGTTAGTCTTAATTTTTTTTATTATTTCATTTTTTTGTTTTATTTGAATGAGCTAAGTTGCTAGATTAGTCCTTAATACTTAATTATGATTTGGAATGCTAAGTTATTGGTCACCATAATGTTGTTCATTCTTATTTTATAGAAAGGTATTAGAGTTTTCCTCATCACGCACTAATGTGATTTTATTTGTGCTTGTCATGTAAAATCCGTTTGAGTTCGCTATGAACTATAGCCTCCCATTGCATTTAAAGAGACATAAAGACTCAAGTTTGCTTCTTCAGGAAAAAGGCGTGCATGTCCTATAGTCGGAAGGACTCAAAACTCAAAAAGTGGAAGATTTTGGGCCAAGAAGCCCAAATTTATTTTCTAAGTGTTGTATTTTGTCATCTTGGACCTAAGCCCTTGTCGTTTTTCTTTTCTGTATATATTATTTATTAATTTTCCAATTAGTGTAGGACAATTATAAAATAAAATGGGTCCAAATACCGGTCCAGGCGGACACAAACCGGATTTGGACTCAACTCTCTCTCTCTGTCTCTCTTTCATGCTTTACCGCGTACTTATTTTGTTCATTGTCCTTAGTCTTAGGGTTGAAAAAATTCAAATCCATGCAAGACGCCGTTTTGTTTTAATCAAAATCAAGCAAGTCTAAATGGATTAAAAAATAAATAAAATTTGGAAAATTACATATCTCACTTAGGTAGTAATTTAATACTTCATTTTTCAAACTACTCTAGATAGTTTCAGAATTTTAAGTTAAACTTTTTAGCCAAATAAAGATAGTTGTTGGATAATCGCGATTTACGAATATTTTGGTGCTGTAACACCTTTCTAAAATATAAATTAGAATCCCCGAACCCCCCTCTTAGGTTTTCAATCGATTTCCTGTCGTAGTCTTTTGAAAACCAAGTTTTTCTTGATTTTTCTTAAAAAATTAAGTGGCGATTCTAAAAGTCCAAAACTATATAATATATATTTCTTTTCGGAATGAAACAACTATAACTGATCTATTCCTCATGGAAGCACTGAGCAAGTTTGAGTCCATAGATCTTCCGACCCTCATGATGGAGCACTTGTACGAATCAGTGATCGAGCACAAGGGCAAGGCACAAACTAAGGGACTGTGCGAGTGAGCAATAAAGATTTTGAAATTGTCGTACTAAATGCTGAATTTCTCAAGGCACAAACTGAGGGACCTGGTACTGAAGTGGTTAAGGAACTGAACAAGCAGAATGAGGAGATCGCAAAAATTGCTGCTCTCCAAGAGAAAATGATCAAAGATAATGATGCAGAAAATCCAAGCTCACTCTTGTTATCAACTCCCTCTCCTATCAGCCTCCTTCCTCTAGTCCTCTTCCATGTCTTTATTTTTATGTGGACAATGTCCGGGGTTCTCAATTTCAGTTTAACTTAAATGTATTGAATGCTGACTGTTGTGCTATGAAATTGATTCGTGTTTTGTTGTGAATTGTTTCTATTGTTTCCTATTTTTATAACCATATTAGTGTTTCCCTTGGTTGTGATAATGCTTTACAATCTTACTTGTTCTGTAGGTTTACTGCACTTCATTTTTATGATGCAAAAGGGGGAATCATTGGGTTCTTAGGCTGTGGAACAGGTCTTGATCGACATCATTGGGTGCTTAGGCTATGGAACGATCTTGATTGACGGGGAAGAAAAAATGAAAGAAATTGAACCTTGATTGACAGGGGGAAGGAAAATGAAAGAAATTGTAGGCACTTGTGTACCTGATTGACAAGGGGAATGTAGAAATAAATAAGGGGTGTTGATCGACAGGGGGAAGAATTTGTAGGCAATGGTGTACAGTTTGTCATCATCAAAAAGGGGGAAAATATTATTTGTAGTCTTGATGATTTGACAAACTCAAGGACCTTGTAAAGGGACCTGATCCTCGGTGCAAATGTACAGTCAACTATCAGGCTAGAAAGATTACAATTAGTTGGTGCACAATCTCCAACAGTGGCAGAAAGGCAGAAGCCTCGGCAAATGTCATGGCCTCAAAGGTTGTGACTATTCTTCATAAATATTATATCCAATACTCATGACCTTAGTTTTTGAAACTTTACAATTCTCAAAAACTCTTGCAAAGGCTAATACTCAAGTGAAGAATCATCCTCAATATCAACTCGAACCAAATAGAGCTGCAAGCTTAGTTGTCTTTAGGATTATTTCTTATGTACGTAGATTGTAAATTTGTTCCTAAATCTATAAAGGATTCATATAATGTGTTTGGTGAAAAATTCTAATCAATTGAGTCTAATTGATTGAGTGGGTAACATTGTGTGCTGTTTAGTCACAGTCTAAGTTATTCGGAGAATGGTGGTTTAATGGAAACCTGTGTGTTGCTTAGTTGAAGTGTAAGTTTTCTAGTGGTGATAGCTTAGTGGGCAGATCGATATCTCCTTAGGCTCTTCAAGTAATAGAGTTATTACTTGGTCGTGAGATTAATAACTTTTTCTCACATTTGTTGTAATTGTGGTTCACTTTTTGTTAAGGAAGATGAGTGAAACAACTGAAAATCCTGTGTGACAGGTCACGGTTTTACTCCCATGAGTAAGGAGGTTTATACGTAAACAATTTGTGTTGTGTTCTTATTGTTACTTACTCTGCAGTATTATTTTGGTTTAGTCAATGGACCTGGTCCGTTGCCTAATAGTGGACGCACACATTCTATCAAAATACATTATTTTTTATCAACCAGTAAACACTGGATTCTCATATGCAACAAATTCAGTTGCATATAAGTGTACATATGTTCAAGCATGTGAATATGTCGATGAATTCTTAAGAAATGTACGTACATAAAGTTTGAAATGCTTTATTATAAAACAAATGGTAATCGTGCTAACTTAATCATCTAGTTTTTTTTTTAATTTCAGTGGCTCAGTGATCATCCACGATTCATCTCAATTCCATTTTATGTTTCTTGAAATTCATATTCTGGGATGACTATTCCAATTATAACTCAATTGATATCAAATGGTATGATTCATCTATATTCTATACGATCAATAAAAATATTGAGTCGATATACAAATACATGTACTCAATACATATTGGGTTATATAGAGGCAAACGTATGGAAAGATTCATGTCAAACTAAGAAATTTTGAGATATCGAAAATAGAGGATCTCGTAACGTAAGTGCAAATGAAAATTGAGATGAATTTAACTCTTTGTTAGATCAAGTCATAACTCAACTCGACTTACACATAAATGGATGATTGTAACATCCCGCTACTAGAAATACTTAGAATTAGAAAGAAACCGTTTCTGGAAATAATCAAATTTGGTAAGTTTGACAAAATTAAGCTAAGTATGAGTTTTGAGTCAACTTCAAATGACTATAAATCCAAACTCAGGATTATTTAGGTGTGCTACAAGATGCCGTAGGAAATATCTTTGAATTATCTTTTCAACGCCACTGAGTTTGCTCAATTTCGAGTTCATATGAGGGAGATATGCCAATTTGAAATCGGGGTGTCTAGATAAGAAAAGTCAAAATCGAATTTTAGAAGGGTATTATGATCTTTTCACTGACCAATTAATTAAATTCTTTTTTGTTAATTAATTTGGGGTCTAAACTTATTGGTTTCAGTTTACACTTTATAAAAAAGAGATAGGGTTTTGACAGAAGAAAAAAGAAGAGGAGAAAAAGCTTAGAATCAACATTTTTGAAATTCTGCTGTGGATTTCCCAAGGATTCAATCCTACGAGGTATCTGAGTTCATACAACATTGAGTTTTTTTCACCCACGTGCCAAACATGTTTATTTTAGTGCAATTTTTTTACTAAAAGATTGAGGATTTAATATTCTGGAGTTGTGTTCTTCAATTTATTCCATTCTTGAACTTGGATGAGATTGATGAGTTTCTGGAGATAGTTTTATCAAATTATAAGAGTTGTTTGAGTTAGATTCTTGTATAGATATTTTGGGTATATGAATCTAAAGAAAAGTTGTGCAAAAGAATCAAATTTAGGCGAATTGAGATTAGAAAATGAAGAAGGAAAAAGTTGGACGAATCTGGGTAGATCTGTTCCTCTGGATTGAAAAACTTTTCTCCGGTTCGTGGAGTGGTCACGAACTATTCTCCCTCAAAAAAATTTTTGCAACCAAATATTTAAATGCATCTTTGTGTCGCGGACTTGCTTCGAGACAATAATTTCTTGATAGTTCCTCATGTTTACCTATTTGGAAGCACTCCTAATCATCATGATATCTTTCCTATCACAAATCATGACCTTGAATTCATCATTCAAATTCAGGGAAAATTAAGAGTCAAGTCTAGAGAGTTCTTTGAGTCTTTTCAAAAGTATTTAACGAATGCTTTAAATTTTTTTAAGACTTGAGTATTGAGTTAAGTAAAAAGTAAAGATTGGAGTTCATTTCTTCAAAAGAGTATATGGGAACTATGTATTCCCAAAGAGTAAAATGCTTCCACACTTAAAAAAGAAAGGGAACACCGATTTTGATAGAGCTTTTGAGATAGTTTTTACAATTAAGCAAGAGAGGAAACGTCGATTTCCTAGTGATCCTTTGGGATAGGTTTGAGAAATTATCTCAAACGACATAAAAAAGTTATGATTTTAAACATATGAGCTAGTATATATTGGGAATAGTATTGAACACCGATATGAGAGTGTTTAGACAACTCTCACCCCCATAAACCATGTAGTCATCATGGGTAAAAAAGGTCATACTTTTTTAGATAATTCCATAGCGTTTTTAGCATGACATATTGTATCCACTTAGTGAGTTAGGTCCTATGTCCTTGGCAAGATATAGGACAGCCTAGGCAGGGTCAGGCAAATGTTGTATCACCACATAACTCTTAAGTGATAGTTGTCGGTTAGAGAAACTCCCATAGAAGTATTTTGTCTTATATACACAGAGTTAATTGTATTTTTACAGACAAACAAAGCTTATATTGTATCTTTGCATACACACTGAGTTACTATTGTATTTTTAAATAGATATTGTTATCCATGTTTTAAATTTTTTTCTTTATATTGCATTTATATTATTGCTTTATATTGAAATGACTTAGTTGAGTTGAGTTGAGCCCAAGTATGTTCTTTCAATTCCTTTCAAGCTTATGTATTGTTTTAGAATTCCCATCGCATGCTCGTACATTCTATATACTGATGCCGGTTAGCCTGCATCTTATTATGATGTTGATACAGGTAGTCAGGATCAACATCCAGCGCATCATTGATTCTAGTCCGTGGGTCTTGTCGGGCATCCATCTTAAATGTTAGAGGCTTCAGAGACAATTACTTGATGTTAGTTCTTGCGAGTCTTTCCATTTTTGTTTTAATTTTTGAGACTTGAGTTTTCATTTTTTCTAGTGAATGTTTCTTTATACATTCTAAGTTTTATTGAGATCCAATTTACTTTTTGAAGTATCTTGATTCATGAGTAAGTCTTCGCTAAGAGTTAAGTCAGGCCAAGGGTTCATTTGGGGTCAGTAATGGTTCTCGAGTGTCAGCCACATTCGAGATATAGGCTCTGGGTGTGACACTGATTTTTACTACCTCTCGTAGGTGAGGAAGGCGATCTCAAGGAGTTCTATGAGAAATTCGTGTGTGGATTGGGAAGAGCTCTTCGATATCATAATAGTTGCGAGCTATTTGAACATTCATTAGTTGATGGAGTTGTGTTGCCAATATGTAACTGATAGGCTGAAGAACAAGAGTGTCAAATTTGTTTGTGAGATGTTAAAGATTACAAATGATCTCACTAAGGAAGAAGAAAAAAGAAGTTATCGACAATGCTCCGTGGGACTTTGAAGGTACCGAGATTGATGATACCATTAACTAGGTTATAGTAATCATTTATTAATAAGTTAGATAGATAGGTGTTTGCTAGCTGATCCTGACCCTATAGTTATCAAAGAAAAAGTAATAAGTAGTGGCTAAAGGGTCTATATGATTTTTTAGATGTAATGTTAGTTCTTTTACTTTGTTTGTTATTCATGGTGTTTTAGTGTATTTTGCACCGTTGAATAATTGAGTTTTTTTTGTCTCTAATTAGTTTGTAGATTTTTTTTTTAAAAAAGAATGATGGTATTTTAAAATGCAACTTTAGCCTATGACATTGAGGATTATATATATATATATATATATATATATATATATATATATATATATATATATATATAGAAGAGTCATGATGAGAATGACGAATGACAATTTTTTTATTTTAATCATTATTATGGGTAAAGTTTTAAATTTATAATTGTATAATTAATTGTCAAAATAATTTTTTAGAAGAATCCAATTTTTCTTTTCAAGAGTCACAAAAAGTTTTGTTTCATGTTTGACCCACAATTCATTTTATTTTATTTTTAGAAAATAATTTGTATTTGTTTGATTATAATAATAATGTGAAAAATATTTTTACGTTTATACACTTGACAATTCAAATCGTTCATTTATGTTTATTACTACTACAACATATTCAGTATAATCCTAGAATCTTCCATGTATGTAATTTCCTTTTAAATTGTATAATTTTTTTTAAACATAAGTATTCATATAGTTTTATTTAACTTATTTTATCTCCAAAATAATATTTATTTTTTCTTCAAAAATTGTGACTTAAATAAGAAAACAAAAATAGCACAATTCTTTTTAATTATATATAATACTTTTTAAACAAAAGTATTAATATAATTTTATTTAACTTATTTTATCTCCAAAAAATATTTATTTTATCTTTAAAAATTGTGACTTAAATAAGAAAACAAAAATAACACAATTCTAAAGAGATAAAAAAGAAAAATATAGAGTTGATAATGTAATAATTGATAAATAATGACCGCATAATTGTAGTTTAAGAAAATACATAACCAATTAACGTGATGAATTTTAATATGGGATCAGAAATTAATTTGTCATTGAATGATGTATCATATACTTAGGAAACTTCCACAATAGATAAACTATAGATTAACCTTCATATAATAGTGAGTTACACTTTTTAGTCTTGATTTCTACTTCTTACAATCTTGAGTCATGATAAATTAGTGTCATTCGTCGAGAGTAAGAAGCATATTAAATATTAGATTATGAATGCTTTACAATTTATAAATAAATATTTTCTCAATTAATATCAATACTTGAATTTCGGATTAAGTAACTTTATTACCTTATTTATATTAAAATTTTGGTTATCATCGACTAGATATTGATTAAAAAATATTATAAAACATAATTGTGAAAAAAGTTTAGCATTTTCATTTTAAATTTTGTTAAACAGAAAAATAGTTTAAAAAAAAAATAACAAAAGTTTGTACTCACTCGATTTCGATTTAAATGTTTATTTGACTTAAAATGAATTATTATTTTTTTGAAAAAATTACTTTTAAAACTCGTAGTCTAAAACAAATCATAGATGTTCATATGACTATAAATCTTCTTTCTAAGAATAACATGTATATTTTAAATTCAGATGTTATTAAATATATTAATACATCATTCTTTTGAAATTGACTATAGAAAAATATATGTTACATAAATTAGTTAAAATGACATAAACTTTCATAGTTTTAAGAGTTCGTTACATTTTATCTCTATTTTTTTCAAATTACCAAAAATTAAAAATTAAATTTTTTTAGATTTATCAGCATACATGCGGATACATTAGGGGCGGAGCTACAACCTATTAGATGTAGGCATTTATGTCATTGAGGTCTGGGGTTCGATCCACACTACCCTGTTTTTTTTAATACAATTCTCTTTTTAAACAAAAAACACAGAATTTTTTCCGAACGTACTGAAAAATCTATTTTAAAACAGAAAAACACAGAAATTTTTGTGCACCTACTCATCGATAATTTTTTTTTTTGTATACCACTCTGCTAAAATATTTTTATCGACACTATAAAGGTTGAACACACTTGACGAAATTTCTGGCTCTACCACTGGATACATCAGTCATGATACATTGCTATTCAGGAAACTTGTAGACACATAGCTAACGGATGAATTCAAAAGGTGAGAGCTATATTTGAGAGGGAATATGGATGTACCCGAGAGGAGAGAGATGTATCCAAGAAATGATAGAGATGTATTCGAGAGGGGATGAAGATGTATTCGAGAGAGGATATGTATGTATTCCAAAGAGGATAGTGATGTATCTGACAGAGGATAGAGATGTATCTGATAGAGAATTTTTGTAATTTTTTTAAATGCTATAAAATTTTAGAAATTTTAGTGAGATAATATGTGAATTTATGTTAAAATAAATAAAATTATAAAGATAATCAATTATAAAGATAAATAATTATATATATACATATCGTCTAAATGATGGCGGAATTATGATTTTCATTACGAGGATTCAATATATAAAGAAATAACACATATGAAGAAGATAAAGAAATTGAACATTAACTAGACTTACATAAACATAATTTTGATATTTTATACATACAATTTCTTTCTGTCTGATTTTATTTCTTTCTTTTTTGATATAGAATTTAATGATATTTCTCAATGCTCATGTATTAGAAGTGATGCAGACTTTTAAATAGACAATAATGTCTTTTTTGAGTATTGAATCCTTCAAAATAGTGTATTTTTGAAGATCCACCACGGATGTTATAACAATTTTGAAAAATTCGGGCAATATATATTAGCAGAACATTTGTGTACTAACTACAAATTTATTTATAAATCCAAAAGAAAAAAGAATTGACTTTTAGAAAATCATCTTAATCTGGATATTAGAACTATTTAACTAACACGCACGCGCGCGCGCACACACACACATCTCTCTCTCTCTCTCTCTCTCTATATATATATATATATATATATATATATATATATATATATATATATATATATATATATTTATATTTGATAAATGTTCAGTAATTACATACACAAAATAAATAAAATCTTAGATTAACTAAATCTGAAACCAAACAATAACAACATATCCTGTGTAATCCCACAAGTGCGATTCAGGAAAAACCAAACAACAAAAGTAAAAAATAAAAAAATAAGTAAGTGACTTTCAAGAATGGAAATACTAGATGTTATAGCTGCATTAATGTGTCTTCAATTCTCCTCCCTGCTACACATGAGAATATAAAAAATTTCAAACATATAACTTAGATATTACTACTACATTAACATCATAAATTGAGGACTTATTGGTAAAAAAAATACACTTAAACTATCACCTTTTTGTGAGTTTCATATCACAACTATCCAATGTTTTATTTATTTACCTAAACTCTCTCTTTTTTAACGAGTTGCATACGGCATACCTCAACTATCACTCTTTTGTGTTAAAACATACCTCGATGTTGAGTTGACCTGCACACTCCTATTGTCAAATGAGAACAAATATTTAGCCTACTCATAGTGTGTTTTCGTACAAATGGAATGATCGTTCAAGTAGGTAAAGTGAACAATGGATTGTTAGTTAAGATATGAAACATGCAAGAAATGATAGTTTATTACTGAAGGACAAGAATACTGATGGACCGTGGTTTTACGGTACTTTCAATGTTTTTTCCTTAAGTTTAGTGTGTGTCTAAGGCCTTTTTGTAGTAGTTTTAATGTATTTTCTCTGTGCTTGCAGGAAAACTATCCAGAACGAAAACGCTGAAGACTGTGCTAAAATTTGCAGAAGTGATGATCTACGGAGTCATCGACGGTCCCTCGACTCATCGACGGTCCGTAGGTGGCAACTGTCGTTTGAAGATTTATGCTGCTAAGGAACGATAGGTGAATTCTGACTAAGTGTGGAGATACGGAAGGGATGACACCGTCCTGGCAAACCGTTGGCGTTAACAGAATGCAGCCCCAGTACCTGATTTTGAAAAGATTCTAAGTATGGAGCAACGAAGGCCATCGACGGACCGTAGGTCCATTGACGGACCGTCGTTTGGGTTCGTCGATGGTAACAGAATGATGGAGAAGATAGCAGCAGAAAAAAGAGTTGAAGTATGGACCGACGGAGGTGTCGACGGTCCGTCGGTGAGGTCATCGACTCGAGACGCGTTTTGGACAGAAGTTTTCCTTATTTAGGTTTCCCTTTATTTTAGGACTCTTTTAATATAAATAGGACTAAAAACCTCGTTTTTGGGGTTAGACTTTTTGTTAATTTTCATATTTGTATTGTTGGTTGTTCGTCGATGGTAACAAATGATGGAGAAGATAGCAGCTGAAAAAAGAGTTGAAGTATGGACCGACGGAGGTGTCGACGGTCCGTCGTTCCCTCGACGGTCCATCGGTGAGGTCATCGACTCGAGACGCGTTTTGGACAGAAGTTTTCCTTATTTAGGTTTCCCTTTATTTTAGGACTCTTTTAATATAAATAGGACTAAAAACCTCGTTTTTGGGGTTAGACACTTTGTTAATTTTCAGATTTGTATTGTTGGTTGTTGAACTTTGGGTTTTGGAAAATACTTCACTTTTCTGGAATCGATCTTTACAATATTTTGATTAATTCAAGTGATTTTCTGGATTTTCTTCAAACTTGTTAAAGTAAGTACATGAATTTTTGTCTACTCAATATGAATTGTGTAATTTTTAACATGGGTAACTAATTCCACAACTAGGGTTGTGGAAACCATGGGTAATTAACAAAGTAGAATAGCTAAAATAACAATTCTAGAATAGTGTCTTGCATGTATTGATAATTCTTTCTTTTAGAAGTCTTTTTAACGGTGGCCAACGTTAGAACTCGCCTTGTTGCTACTTGTCGGACCAAGGAGGTAGATAATAAGAAAAAAATTATCAACGTAGACTTAGTATACACTATCTAATAGGCTAATGTCGATTGGTGCAAAGTAATAACTAATCCATACATCGATTATGATGCTTAATATGAGGTAAAAGGTAAGGTTTAGTAAAGTACACACACGTAGCCGGACCAAGGTGCGGAGTGAAATTCAGTAGTTGCCGGACCAAGAAATTCAGGATACATAACTTACCACTTTGCATGCAAGATACTAGGAAAGAGTTGTTATAGCTAGGGTTATTGCGTTATGAACCTATGGAGAACACTTACACCCTAGTTTCTCTCATCACTTGATAAACATCAAATATTTGAACTTGCTACTTGGTTACTTCGCTTTAATTAAGTACTTCTGTTACACAAAACCACCCCTTTTTAATTGTTTATTTTTTAGAAAGGACTTGACTAAATAAAAGTAATCGTAGATTAAAGTTAAGTCTAAATCATTTTCCTCGTGGTATCGACCCCAACCTAAAATTTGGGTTCTTTACTTGATACGACCACTTATACTTCTTTAGGGAAGTATATTTTCAGCGTATCAAATTTTGGCGCCACTGCCGGGGAAAGGGACTTTTAGATTAACTTTATGCACATTATCAAATTTTAGTCAATAATTTCTTGATTTTATTTTTTCTTTTGTTTTTGTATCTCGCAGGTCTAGCTTTAGTGTATGCCAAGTACACGGAGTCGAGGAGAACCAATACTTTCACTTGATCCAGAACTAAACCGTACACTTCGCAGAATGAACATTCAAAACAATCCTGCTTATATCAAGGATGAGATCAATTCTCAACCTCCCCCGCCGGTTGATGCTCATTATCAAGTGATGGTTGATAACCCTGGTGAAGGTAATCCGAGGAGGCAACCTCCTGCCCCACACTGCAAGAGTACTATAGGGAAATGTTAACATCACTGACTCTGATGGGACACTTGTCCTACCTCCTCTACCACATGGTCATACTTTCATGGTAACTAGTAGCTTGATGCAGATGCTCACCGCTAGAGGTCTGTTCTCGGGGCTACCATCTGAGGATCCACATGCTCACAACGCCAAACTGAGGTCAGTGTGTAAGAGTTGTGTAGGGAGGCCTGACTTGGACATGGACGTCATTGGGTTAAGAGTGTTCCCCCTCTCACTGACTGGAGAGGCCTCAATCTGGTTTACTGAGTTGCCCTAAAATTCAATATATACTTAGGAGCAATTGAAGGATGTGTTCCTAGCAAGGTATTACCCGGTTTCTAAAAAGCTCAACCACAAAGATAGGGTGAACAACTTTGTGGCATTACCAGGGGAATCAGTAAGCAGTTCTTGGGATAGGTTCACCTCATTCTTGAGAAGTGTCCCAAACCACCGCATTGATGATGAGTCGCTGAAAGAGTACTTCTATCGGGGGCAAGATGATAACAATAAGGCGGTGCTTGATACTATTGCGGGTGGTTCCTATGGGAGTATACTTATGCAGAGATTGCTGAGAAGTTAGAGAAAATCTCCCGAAATAATAAAGCTTGTAGCACTAGGAAGTCGGATACTGGGAGAAACACTTTTGCAGTGCAATCTACACACAACCCAGCCGCAGATAAGATTCGTGAAGAAATGGCTCAAATGAAAACTGAGCTTGGGTTAGTGTTGAAACATGTCACTGGAGGTGTAGAGAAAGTGAATACTGTAAACTATTTGACTAAGCCACCACCGCTGATAGATGAGTTTTACTATGAGGAAGATTCTTATGCAGTGAATGAGCAGACGAGGGGTTTCTGACCAAACGCCCAAGGCTCCAATCAGGAGAATTGGCACCAAGGTCAAGGAAATCAAGGTCGGAACTATGGGAATTACAACAAAGAGGGTCACTATGTTCGTGAAGGAAACTACAACCGCGACAACAACTTCAATCGGAGTAACTATGGAAACAGAAACGATTGAAGTGGGCCCTATGTTCCACCTCGAAATCTGGAAGTTGCTCCTAGGGATGATGGAGGTAGTATGGCGCGAGTTGAAGACATGTTGCAAAAGATGATGAGGAGGTTTGACGCAAGTGATG
Organism: Solanum lycopersicoides; assembly: GCA_022817965.1. Classification (NCBI taxonomy): domain Eukaryota; kingdom Viridiplantae; phylum Streptophyta; class Magnoliopsida; order Solanales; family Solanaceae; genus Solanum; species Solanum lycopersicoides. The sequence goes on along the minus strand of CM040627.1, from coordinate 47,485,511 downwards.
AGCACGCCAAGGAATTGAGAGGTGATTTGGCTAACATTGGGCAAAAAATGGATGCACATGTAGTCTCAATCAAGCATATTGAGATGCAAATGGCCCAATTGTCGTCTACTGTGAACTCTCGTCAATCGGGTACTCTTCCTAGCAACACTTTTCAAAATCCGAAGAATGATGGACATTGTATGGCAGTCACTACTCGAGGTGTTAAGCAAACCATAGATCCACCTATGCCGTCTGGCGTAGAAAATAAGATGAGAAGAGAATATGAGGTAGTAGAAGCTAGTGGTGAGTTAGTAGATGAAGCGGTAAAAGAAGCAGAGAAGCCCCAAAAGGTGACTCCCATTCCAAGACCACCACCACCATTCCCGCAAAGGTTGGTGAAAAAGACCGAGGATGGTAAATACTGGCATTTTATTAATATGTTGAAACAACTTTCCATCAATGTTCCTTTGATAGAAGCTCTGGAACAAATGCCCGTTTATGCCAAGTTCATAAAAGATATGGTCACTAAGAAGAGATCGGTTAGTTTTGAGGATGATGATAGGATGCAACACTGTAGTGCTATTGCTACAAGGTCTCTAGTGCAAAAGAAAGAAGATCCGGGTGATTTCACTATTCCATGTAGAATCGGGTTGTTACACTTCTCTAAAGCATTATGTGATCTTGGAGCAAGCATAAATCTCATGCCTCTATCAATCTACAAAAAGTTGTGTTTGGGTGATCCAAAGCCCACTGCGATGCGGCTACTGATGGTCGATCGAACAGTGAAGAGGCCTATTGGGATACTCCACGATGTGTTAATGAAGGTGGAGTCATTCATATTTCCGATCGATTTTGTGATTCTTGACTGTGAGGTGGATTTTGAGGTGCCTATTATTCTTGGGAGGCCATTTCTTGCTACCGGTCGCGCCCTGGTTGATATGGAGAAAAGGCAGATGAAGTTTTGGTTAAACAATGAAGAAGTGACTTTCAATATTTGTAGGTCCATGAGGCAAAGTGGTGAGCTCCAATCGGTATCTGCGATATCCTACAGAGTTGAGAGTTCATCAGAGGTCCAAATAGAAGAACGTCTTAGTGTTGAGGCACTAACAACAGTGATTATGAACTTTGAGAGTGATCGTATTGCAGAGTATGGGTCATTGGTTGCGGCACTTGATCGAGGTGATGTTCGGTTCAAACCCAAGAAATTGGAGTTAGATATGATGCATCGCGAGTCTCCACCCGCGAAACCATCTATTGAGAAGGCTCCAAAATTAGAGCTTAAGGCTCTACCACCTCATCTGAGGTATGTATTCTTGGGGAAATATGACACTTTGCTGGTAATTATTTCGTCAGATCTGAAGGTGCAACAAGTAGATTGTTTGGTTGAAGTGTTGAAGAGGTTCAAGAGAGCTATTGGGTGGACTATTGCGGATATTATTGGGATCCCTTCCTGTATTTGTTCACATAAAATCCAACTCATGCCCGATCATAAGCCAAGTATTGAGCACCAGAGACGTTTAAATCCACCTATGCAAGAGGTAGTGAAGAAGAAAATTATAAGTGGTTGGATGCCGGAGTCATATATACGATCGCTGATAGTAGTTGGGTATGCCCTGTTCAGTGTGTGCCCAAGAAAGGGGGAATGACTGTGGTCCCTAATGAGAAAAATGAGCTTGTTCCAATGAGGCCGGTGATCGGATGGAGAGTGTGTATGGATTACCGGAAACTAAATGCATGGACTGAAAAAGACCATTTTCCTATGCCCTTCATGGATCAGATGTTGGATAGACTTGCAGGTAAAGGGTGGTACTGTTTTATTGATGGCTATTCGGGTTAAAATCAAATCTCTATTGCACCGGAAGATCAAGAGAAAACCACTTTTACTTGCCCTTATGGAACTTTCGCGTTCAAGAGGATGCCCTTCGGATTGTGTAATGCACCGGCTACTTTTCAGAGATGTATGATGTCTATATTCTTCGATATGGTGGAGGACACCATTGAGGTATTTATGGATGATTTTTCTGTTGTTGGTGACTCATTTGATCACTGTTTGAGTCACTTGTCTGAAGTTCTCAAAAGATTTGAAGAGTGCAACCTTGTGCTAAATTTGTAAAAATGTCACGTTATGGTGAAAGAGGGTATTGTATTGGGCCACCACATCTCAGAGAAGGGTATAGAGGTTGATCGAGCTAAAGTCGAGGTTATAGAGAGACTTCCTCCACCCATCTCTGTAAAGGTGTGAGGAGTTTCCTTGGGCATGCGGGTTTTTACCGGAGGTTTATCAAAGATTTCTCAAAAATTGCACATCCTCTGTGCAAGCTACTTGAGAAAGAGTGTAAATTTTATTTTGATGAATCCTGTCTGAAGGCATTTGGAGAGTTGAAAGAGAAGTTGGTATCTGCGCCCATCATTATTTCTCTGGATTGGAGCAAGCCATTTGAGGTGATGTGTGATGCTAGTGGGGTTGCGCTAGGTGTGGTATTGGGACAAAGAAGGGATAAAATTCTTCACTCCATTTACTATGCTAGTAAAGCCCTTAATGAAGCCCAAAAGAACTACACCGTGACTGAACAAGAGCTCCTTGCGGTGGTCTTTGCTTTCGAGAAATTTTGCTATTATTTGCTTGGCACTAGAGTTATAGTGCATACTGATCATTTTGCCTTGAGATATTTGATGGCAAAGAAGGATGCAAAACTGAGGTTGATTCGTTGGGTTTTACTATTGCAAGAATTTGGCTTTGAAGTGAAAGATAGAAAAGGGACCGAAAATCAAATGGCCGATCACTTATCCCGATTAGAAGATGAAGCAACGCGAGAGTTAGGTGAAAAAGCTGAAATTGATGATACTTTCCCTGATGAGCATGCATTGGCTGCTTCTCAAGACTTGATTCCATGGTTCGCAGATTTTGCGAATTACTTGGCTAGTGATATCGTCCCATCGGACTTGTCCTTTCATCAAAGGAAAAAGTTCATGCATGATGTGAAAAAGTTCTTTTCGGATGAGCCATATCTATATAGGAGTTGTGCCGATGGGCTTATTCGGCGTTGTGTACCGGAAGTTGAGATGTTGAGTGTTTTGGAGGCGTGTCAATCCTCGCCTGTGGGTGGGCATCATAGTGGTATCCGGACAGCCCATAAAATCTTGCAATATGGCTACTATTGGCCAACCATCCACCAAGATGCACATGAGTTTGCCAAGGCATGTGATAGGTGCCAAAGAGATTGCGGTATTTCTAGAAGGCAAGAGCTCCCTTTAAATCCCATTTTTGTGATCGAATTGTTTGATGTGTGGGGCATTGACTTTATGGGACCTTTTGTGAGTTCTCATGGGATGAAGTACATTCTTGTGGCGGTTGATTATGTGTCAAAATGGGTGGAAGCCATAGCACTTGCAAATAATGAAGGGAAGAGTGTCACCGCGTTCTTGAAAAAGAACATATTTTCCAGATTGGGAACCCCAAGGGCCATTATTAGTGATGGGGGATCCCACTTTTGCAACAAGTTGTTCAAAGGATTGTTGGAGAAATATGGGGTTCGCCACAATGTAGCCACGCCATACCATCCTCAGACTAGTGGGCAAGTTGAGGTGTCAAACAGAGAAATCAAGCAGATTCTCGCGAAAATGGTGAATGCGAATAGAACGAATTGGTCAAGGAGGCTTGATGATGCTCTTTGGGCCTACCATAAAGCATACAAGACTCCCATAGGTATGTCCCCATACCAACTTGTATATGGGAAAGCTTGTCACTTGCCGGTTGAGTTAGAGCATAAGGCCATGTGGGCAATAAAGAAACTGAAATGGATTGGAATGAGGCTGTGGAACAGAGGTTAAATGGGTTGAATGAGCTTGATAAGTTTTGCTTAAAGGCATATGAAAGTTCAGCCCTCTACAAAGAAAACATGAAGAGGTACCATGACCAAAAGATTGAGAAGCGCGATTTTGTGGTTGGGGATTTGGTGCTTTTGTTCAACTCTAGGTTGCGCTTGTTTCCGGGCAAACTCAAGTCCAAATGGACTGGTCCATTCTTGATCACCCAAGTTTTCCCTCATGGAGCGGTTGAGTTAGAGAATAAGGAGGGTGTAAGGTTCAAGGTGAACGGGCAACGAATCAAAATCTACCTTGGGCATGCTGAAAAGGCGAATGAAGTGATCGAGGCATACCATCTTGATGAAGTTTGAGTAATCAAGAGTCCTGCGTCGTGCCGCGACGTTAAATCAAACGCTTATTGGGAGGCAACCCAATATGTATCCTCTAGCCAACAATAGGTTTTTCGTGATTTTATAGGCATAGTTGCATTATTTCTATTTTTCTCACTTAATGTCACGTATGAATTTTCTTTTATTTTTTTTAGAAGTGTTGGCTAGAGAGTAAACTAGGGTCCGTGTCTAAAAAGTGTCCAGAAAATACAAAAAGATTAGCTTATTTGGTGTTCAATGTGCAGGGACCAAATCCCCATAAATCTGCAGAAAATTGGTCTGGTGCACTGATCGACGGACCGTCGGTAGGGTCCGTAGATCCCAGGTTCGTTTCTTTAATTTTTCAAAGTTAGGGCACATACGAAGGAAAAGTCGACGGACCGTCGACTGACTTACGGTCCGTCGACGGGGAATCGTCGATTCCTCCAACCCACTAACCCGACCTGACCAGCAAGACTTAGTCTACTCTCGAGGACGTTCCAAGTCTGTCGCCCCTTCCCGCCGGTTGGTGATTGGATCATTCGACGATGAACGCACCCCGAATGCGTGCCACCAGGCACCCAGATACCGTCACGTACTGCTAGGACCCCTCGGAGCACGCCCAAAAGGGTGGCGTCCGGCGTAGTCACTGCCTCCCAGTCTGATGAGGAGAGCACACTGACCAGCACACCGTCTGGGTCTGCTGCAGTTTTGAGGGAGCGTCTGGCTCTGCGGAGGCTTCCGAGTCTGAGGAAGCTTCATCTTCACATGGTGCCACTGATCCAGATACATCGCTCCACTCTGCCTCGTCTGAGGAGGCTGACAGTGCGGATTCTACTCTATCACCCCTGACCGATGTCCCCTACTGGTTGCTGATAAGCCCAACCGGTGGTGTGTCGAGGTCCAATACAAGATATACAGGGATACGAAGCTGCTCAACGACAAGGGGGTCATGACTCGGACTCTGACAGTCGAGCGGCGAGTTCTTACCGGGAGTCTTTCCACGATGCCAGCTATACATGACCTCTTCACCCGCCATCGACTAGAGTGGACGGCTAGGAGCTTGGGCCGTTACAGCGAGGAGGTGATGTGAGAGTTCTACGCAGCTTATGTGGCGACTCTCAGGCTCGTTTGGACAAGCGGGCTAACCCCGCCAAATACGCACCACTTGAGCATGTTCGTGTCCGTGGCAAGCGGGTGGATATGTCCTTTCCCGCCATTCACAGATTTTTAAATGGTGCTGACACTGATGCCACCAGGGCCCCCTCACTCCCGAGTTTGACTATTGGTAGAAGCTGATAAAGGACGACCGTTTCAAACGTGAGAGAGTGTTGAGAGAGACCACCAAGAGGTTGATAGCCCAAAACATCTCCGTGGATGGCAAGGGTGATGATTGGGTGCTGGAGCCCAAAAGTGGAATAAAGAAGGCCAACCTCACATTCACGGCCAAATTCTTATGGCTATTGGTCCGTCATTGCCTCTCTCCCACTGCTGCTGATAATATTGTTACATGGAATAGAGCAGTGCTGATAGCCGCAATAGTTGCTGGGTTCGAGGTGGATTTTGCGTGGCTGTTACAGGCGGTCATCCATGAGAGGGCCTTTAGGTCCACCACTACTTACCCCTTTCCTTGCATGATTTTCGAGTTGTGCAGGTCTGCTGGAGTGCCCGTGTGGCACATTGATGTGCTCAAGACCCCGACTGGCATAGTTGATATCGGTCTCATCTGGGATGAGGCCAATGAGTTGGCTCCCAACAGAGGGCCCAGAGTAGAGGTACAGCCGCCTGGTGAGAACTTGGCGGACACGGTAGAGCAAGCCCGAGGGCTGATTAGGCTACATCAGAGCCTACCGACACCACCCCGGTTGAGTCTATCCCGGGTACTAGCACAGCTCCGAGCTCCTCTCGCTCCACCCCATCTGCATCACTGGTCCCGATTGCTAGGGTCCAAAAGTTAGAGGCCCAAATGGCTACACTTCTGCATCATATCCAGACTTGAATGCAGAAGTCCATTGCTGAGGCGAAAGAGCGGATCGAGAAGAAGATGGCCTAGTGGACTGAGAGGCAGATTATGGAGGTCCACCAGCGCCTTGATGCATTTGAGTTGAGGGTTCTCGCCCGGCCAGCCCCTACTGTAGATTTTAAGAATCTCCAGGCTGCTGTGGCGAGTCTGAGGGCAGATATGGATGCCATTCTGGAGGCCCGGGTGCCCGAGTCTGAGGCCACACCTATGGAGCCTGCTGAGGATACGGTGTTGGCTGCACTTTTCCAGACCACTGCTACGCCACCGCTTCCATTACGTGAGCATACAAAGAGGAACCGATCCAGAGAGGAGGATGAGACTCGAGCTAGGAAGAGAGAGCGTCTTGAGTTGGAGGCTGCGAAGAGAGCCTCGCTGATGGATGAGGAGGCCCGACAGATGATGGCTCAGGAGGTGGCCGCTGGGGCGTCTAGCTCCAGATTGCTGATGTTGAGAGGACCACTACTGAGGGTGATGATATTGCAGCGGACACTACTGATGGTGTCCCTACTATAGAGGGAACGGGTTCCGAGAAATTGGACCCGCCAGCTTGTTGATCGTCGGCGCTATGCGCCTCAGGTTTGCTTCACCTACCACCTTGTGTTGCTTTTATTATGCATTGGGTACAATTGCATGATTTTTTTGTTGGGGTGGGTAAATGGAAAGTGAGTACTAGGGTGAAGTCTGAGTAGCCCAACTAACGATCCTCTCTTGGGGTTTTCTTGCCTGTGTTCTTTTTCCCCAAGAGACTGGTTATTTTACTGTTGAACCGGCACGTTAGTATCTTGTACATAGTATAGACATGAAATCTGAAGCATGATGGATAAATAAAATGATATCATGTTTTAAAGAAATGCTTGCATGATTAGGCATAGTGAATGATGAATGTGTGGCTCTAAGCATGACATAGAGATACACCAGTGCATAACCCTCAATCTAAAGCTCCAACTAGGTGGCTGATAATCTGGTAGGGTAATGAGGTGTTAAGTGAGTGTGAGGAAAGTTGGATATTCCACCGTTGGTACTGAGCTAGAACTTGCCCGGTTAGTCCTGCTAAAAGTAATCTGTGATAGACAATTAGGAAAGGATCATAGGCCCTTGTTCAAAGATAGCAAATCTTTAGCCTAGATAAAAGAAAACCAAATGAAATTAATCCCTTCTTGATTCAAATGATTTGAGCTTAAAATGGACCTTTCTTTTCTACCCAAATTTATCTTTTCTGGGAACAATGTGTTGGCCCTGGTCCCTCCTTGGACATGTCCACCTCAGCTTATGCCAAAAGCACAAGTTGAGGGTGGCTAATGCAGAAAACAACCTCGTCTTGGCCCTGACCCAACCTTGGGTATTGTGTACCTTGACTCATGGCAAAGCCATAAGTTGAGGGTGGCTATTATGAGGAATATTTTGGAAAGTGAGGTTGAAAGAGTTAAAGAGGAAGAAGAAAAGAAAAGTGACTCAAGCAAAGTTGAAATCAAGTGAAAAATTTGAACATTTGAAAATAAAAAAAATAAAAAATAAAAAATAATAATAAAAGAAGAATCATTTACACAAAAGGAGAAATAAAGGAGAAAAAGCAAGGCAAAGAATATAAGAATATGAAGAGTAGGGCGTAATAAACGATGAAAAGATAGAACGCTTAGTCATTATGTCAAGGAGGGCAACAAGTCACTAAAATGTATCCAAATGTACCCTACCTGACCTGAGCCTACGTTACAAGCTAAGAAAGTCCTATCGTGATCCTAAGAGTCTAATATGGTGAACTTAAAGCAATAAAAATAAGGGCAAGCCTATGGCGACAAGTATCAATAAGGTGTGAAGTTGTTCTGAGAGTGAGTGTTGAAAAAAATAATCCTTATACTCAAACTAAACTCACTGTGTGAAAAAAGAGGATATTGTTTTTAAAGTAAGGACACTAGTTGCAACACTAGAAAGTTGGTACATTGGTGAGAGATAAAAGATGAGAGGTGTCGGTGCGTGGTGGGTCTTTGTCATGGTCTGATCCACATGAGCGAGCCTAATAGTGATATCATGATATCATGCATGAACATAATGAAAATAATCAGGATTGATACTCAAATGATTGCGAACTCTAAAATAAGGATACTTTTGTACAAAGGTTTTGTGGTGAGTCATAGTGCGTCGCTTGAGGACAAACAACGTACTTAAGTATAGGGTGTTGATGTACCGTGGTTTTACGGTACTTTCAATGCTTTTTCCTTAAGTTTAGTGTGTGTCTAAGGCCTCTTTGTAGTAGTTTTAATGTATTTTTCTCTGTGTTTGCAGGAAAACTGTCCAGAACGAAAATGTTGAAGACTGTGTTGAAATTTGCAGAAGTGATGACCTATGGAGTTATCGACGGTCCGTCGACTCATCGACGGTCCGTAGGTGGCAACCGTCGTTTGAAGATTTATGTTGCTAAGGAAAAATTGGGGAATTCTGACTCAGTGTGAGGCTACGGAAGGGATGACGGTCCGTCGTCTCATCGACGGACCGTCCTGGCAAACCGTTGGTGTTAACAGAATGCAGCCCCACAGCCCCAGTACCTGATTTTGAAAAGATTCTAAGTATGGAGCAACGAAGGCCATCGACGGACCGTAGGTCCATTGACGGATCGTCGTTTGGGTCCGTCGATGGTAACAGAATGATGGAGAAGATAACAGTTGAAAAAAGAGTTAAAGTATGGACCGACGGAGGTGTTGACGGTCCGTCGTTCCCTCGACGGTCCGTCGGTGAGGTCGTCAACTCGAGACGCGTTTTGGACAGAAGTTTTCCTTATTTAGGTTTCCCTTTATTTTTAGGACTCTTTTATTATATATAGGACTAAAAACCTCATTTTTTGGGGTTAGACTCTTTGTTAATTTTCAGATTTGTATTGTTGGTTGTTGAACTTTGGGTTTTGGAAAATACTTCACTTTTCCGGAATCGATCTTTACAATATTTTGATTAATTCAAGTGATTTTCTGGATTTTCTTCAAACTTGTTAAAGTAAGTACATGAATTTTTGTCTACTCAATATGTATTGTGTAATTTTTAACATGGGTAACTAAATCCACAACTAAGGTTGTGGGAACCATGGGTAATTAACAAAGTAGAACTAGCTAAAATAACACTAGTGTCTTGCATGTATTGATAATTCTTTCATTTAGAAGTCTTTTTAACGGTGGCCAATGTTAGAACTCGCCTTGTTGCTACTTGGCGGACCAAGGAGGTAGATAATAAGAAAAGAATTATCAATGTAGATTTAGTATACACTATCTAATAGGCTAGTGTCGATTGGTGCGAAGTAATAACTAAGTCATACATCGATTATGATGCTTAATATGAGGTAAAAGGTAAGGTTTAGTAAAGTACACACACATAGCTGGACCAAGGTGCGGAGTGAAATTCACTAGTTGCCGGACCAAGGAATTAGGGATACATAACTTACTACTTTGCATGCAAGATACTAGGAAAGAGTTGCTATAGCTAGGGTTACTGCGTTATGAACCTATGGGGAACACTTACACCCTAGTTTCTCTCATCACTTGATAAACATCAAATATTTGACCTTGCTACTTGGTTATTTCGCTTTAATTAAGTACTTTTGTTACACAAAACCGCCCCTTTTTAATTGTTTGTTTTTTGGAAAGGACTTGACTAAATAAAAGTAATCGTAGATTAAAGTTAAGTCTAAATCATTTTCCTCGTGGGATCGACCCCAACCTAACATTTGGGTTCTTTACTTGATACGAGTGCTTATACTTCTTTAGGAAAGTATAGTTTGAGCGTATCAAATACCTTACCATGATCAAACATTTCCTCCCTCAATCTTAATCTTCTTCCCCAAGCTTTTACTATCGGTTACATCCTCTGCTCTATGTTTACTCGTAATTACATCGCTAACTTCCACATCACTTTTCGTACCACTTTTAGTTGCAATAACTTGCTCAACTGAATTTGCTAATTTCTCCAAATATTTCTTTAAAGACGTGATTTGTTTAACCATATCATCTTGTCTCTCTTTCAACTTCTCGAATTCTAACTTCAACTCAATGTTGAGATCTTTAATTGCACTTTAGTCCTTAGGTGGTAGTATAAATAGAGGTGCCCCTCATTTGCAAAGACACCAAGCAAAGTTGTAAAGCATTCTCCAAAGAAATCTACAAACCTTCTTCAAAGTTTTCTCTTTTGATCTTTCTATGCCTTTCCTTTTCGTTCTCTTAGAGATCTAGCTTCAATAGGCTTACTTAAGCTTACAAGAGCGTGAAAGAGTCGTGAGTGAGTTGTCAAGTGCCGCACGGATTAATATAAAGACTCTAAGTCAGTGACAAAAGGCACTCTCTTATTATCGTAAATTTCAGCTTTCTTGACTATTTAAAGAACCATTTTCATGGATCTCTAAAGATTCATTCAATAACGATGTCTCAAAACTATTTCTTGACACTATCATCTCTATTCAGTTTTATTACATTTGAATCACTAAGGGGTCATTTAATTACGGTATAAGAGGGCATGTTATTCATGTATAAACATTGTACTCCCTCCGTTTCAAAAAGAATGATCTCCTTTCCTTTTTACTCTGTTTAAAAAAGAATGACCTCTTTCTTTTGTGGGTAACATTTTTGTCACATCCGGGGAGAACGCCCTAGACGTAACCGGCTTCGTCATCCTCATCGAGGATTAAGACTAGCCTCTTAGCTTACATCATACATTCATAGGTTAAAAATGAAGAAAATTTAAAAAAATTCGTCTACTTCTACATTGATGTTTACATAAACCTTTCGCATACACATAATATATTCATATCGAGTATACATAGACCCTTCGTATAAGAAGATCACATAGTCTTCTACTTTTTTTGTACATACATATATATAAGATATAACATTGTCTTAAAATGGATGTATCATATCTTAACCATCTAAACAAGAGTATAACAATTTGGCATAGCCCATACATCAATACAATAAAAGCCACATATAGGCTATACAATCTTTAGTACTCAAATGAAAGGAAATGAACATATTGTCTTTAAGACTAATCAATACACAAAGCTAGAATATGGCTTTGTCCTCGAAGTTGTGAGGACCTACCCAACTTGGAGAGTGAGAATTCCAAGTCTTCCTTCAAAGTCATCACAAGCCCTTCAACGACCGGGACCTAAAATGTTTGGGACAAAGGGAGAAATGGGGTTAGCACATCACTTGTACTAAGTATGGGCACATATGCACACAAAACATAGAAATCATGTTAAAAAGGACATTTGTTCAAACATGTTAATTTACTTTGAAAAGCCTCATGCACATACAAGAGCCCATATACATCAATGAGCATATAACTCTTAAGTCAAGGCCATATACAACACAAGACCAACATCATCAAGTATATTCAAGTCAACATATATAAGAGTTTATAACATCATAATATAATCAATACCCTTACCCATAACCCATCATTTAACCTACAAGTGCAATGACCAAGTAAAGCCCTCTAACCTTATTCAATCAAGTAAACCAAACAAAGGGCCATAAGCAATTCCTAACTTCACATGACATAGCATCAAGAGTAATCTTCAGAATACTTTAGCAATATAGACCAACAACATGCTGATAAGTGAAACTAACATTACATGGAATCAATAACATGTAAAGTCTAACATATACATAATAGTCAATGTACAACATCATAATAACATAAGAGCAACCTCCTAAGGCTCCCCTCAAGGCAAACTAGTGCAAGGCATAGATAAATTTTCATACCCCTACCTAGGCTAAGTCAAACCTCTTAAGTCACCCTAGTTAGTGTTTACTCCATTATTTCATTTTATTTTCGGGAACACTTGCCTTACCTGATATAGACCACAAGAGCTAAGTGTGGAATCCGGTGGTGTAAAACCTTACACTGATGGAAGGAGGTCTACCGGACAAAGTAGAACCAAACATATACATAGCTTTCTAGGTGGATCCACTAGCTAGTCTTCTTAAGGGGGCAACATAGTTCAAGAACTAGGAGATATGTATGAACTCTCTACATGCCATTTAGCAGTGGAGCCTCATCTCATGAGAATCTATAGGGTAGTATCCCTCATAGGGGAGTCAACACCTCATATGAAACTATAGGGTGAATCTTTCTCCATGGGAAGCCAAAACTTCTCATTGTCAAGTTCACTCGGTGCTAAGATAAGTCCCTTTTTGAAATGTATTTAAGCCTTTATTAATCATTCTACTTAGTTTAGGCCATAGGGTCTATCCCTCATATAAGCATCATTATAGGTCAATAAGAATTGCATGAGTATTGTCCTTTCATTGCAATTCGTACATGTGAGGTTAGCACATTCACATAATCGCATTATGATAAGGCACGTGGGTAAATCATAACCATCCTTATATCATTACATCTTAGCCAACAACTCACAAGACATAAATCAAGACATTTCAATTCAACATCATACCCTAATCAATCTTATCATAAGGTATACTTCAATATAACTTCATCACTAAACACAAGTAACCATAATTGAAGTAAAGGATTGAGATCACAAGATTTACCCCAATCTCCTTCACAAGACATCATCCAAGGTTTTACCATCAACCATCCAATTCAACCCAACAATGGGTGTAATACCATCACACAATAGTAATTAACACAATAGCTAGGTCAATTCTATCATCACTATCCAAATTAACTTCAATTCATCACCTAGGGTTAGGGGAATAGCGTTCATCATGAATTCTTCAAGAAATAGATCCAATCCCAACAATAAATTACCCTAGGCAGTCCATGAATGAATTAGAATAGATAAAACAAGTCTAACAATCAATACATTTTTCAATTCCCATCAATTTATGAGCAAGATCCAAGATTTGCGGAAACTGGGGAAAGGGACATGATCTATATGAAATTGCATCAATTAACATCAATTAACAAACAATCTACACTTAATTAGTCATAGGCAATCACAATTTATCATCAATTTGAAGTTTAGAAGAAACCCATTAGAATTGAAGAACCCTTGAAATTGGGTGATTTAGAAATCAACTTTGAAAGGACCTCTTGGGGAAAGGAATCCCAAGAGTGAAGAACCCATACCTTAACGAATATTAATCGACGAAATTAAAGTGAAATCCTAGAGAAATTGGTCTCCTTCTTCAAGCTTTGTTCTTCCTTCAATGGAGGATTTTGTGAGAGAGAAAGTAGAGAGAGACAAGAGCTTTTGGGTTTTGTTTGGGAATTTGGTTTAGGTGAGTGAAAAATGACTTAAATCTGACTCTTAGGCTATATATAATCACCCCTTAAATTACCCAAAACATCCCTCACTTAAATGGGTCTTTTTGTGAAGCTAAAATGCTTAAAATACGATTTCAACGAATCTGGGAAGTGGCTCCGCGTCGCGAGACTGATTTCAGATTTTATTTTTGAAATCCAGTTTGAGGTAGTGAGCCTCGTGGAGTACACGCGTTGCGCGACAAATTTTGCCAACGTGTCAGCTGCGCGTTGTGCAGTGACTGCTAAATCTAGGCTGGCGCGACTGCTTTGGCAGCCTGCCTAGCCATGTTGAGGTCCTCCTTAAGGACCCTTCAGGTGGTCCTTGGGGAGTCATTATTGAACTTTTAGACCCTCAATACTACATTTTACCTATTTAAAGTCTTTTTACTAGCTTTTGACTTCATTTTACCCTCCCCATCGTTCACCAAACATAGGGACGTCAACTAGTTTGATTTAGCTAGTTTCCGGACGTTATGGACGTTCCTTGACGCCTTGGCTCTAAAACTTCCTAAATGGTTTATAAACATTATTTTAGGCTTAGAAACAGTGTTTTAAGGTTTAGTTCATCACGTGAGGCTCTAACTCATGTCATGGACTTTCGGAGTATTACAATTTTAATTTCAACTTTCCACGTGACATGTTTAAGGCCACAAGATTAAAGAGAAATTATGTACATTTGACCTAACTTTAATTTAGGACCACAGGATTAAAAGTCTTCTTTATGCTCTTAAACTCCGTGCCAAGTCAAACCAGATCATTCTTTGTGAAACAGATGGAGTATTAATTTTACTATGTTTGGTAAAATTTATTTATTAGGTTGAAAAGTCAACATGACTTATACTATGTTTGGTTGATAAGTTCTAAATATTGTATAAAAGTTATTCATATATTAATTTTATATGGTATTTGGTTGTGTTTTTTGTAATACATAATTAATACCTACATAACTTATGAGGGAAGGTGGAATAAGTTATGTGGGTATTAGTTATACATGTATTAAAAAGATAAATTACACAATTTTTCCTATTAATTTAAGTTTTACTCTTTTTTTATTGAAAACTTTACATGACTATTCAGTTTTCCCAACTAGTTTTGTTTCTTACTTTTTTTATACAAACAACTTTTTATTTGTTTTTATTTAAAATCAAAATATAAATATTTATTAATATTATGAATAGAAATGTATAATTGATAACGTGAGCTAATTATATAGTACTAAATATATCCACATATTTAGTTATCGTGTATTGATTTTTTATTTAGAATGTGAATTTATATATAATTTATAAATTTGGTATACTAAAAATATACAAACAACACATGCATCATATTGATAGAAAATACATTATATAAAATAGAATAGTATGATGTACTTGAAATATATTAATAGTATTTTATTTTTAGAGTAATTTCCCTAGATAGTCACTCGTGTTTGGGAAATTACCTAGGAATATTACTTATGTTTATTTTATGACTACAATATCACCCAACTTTGTCTATTTTTCTCAAAATATACTTGACACAAAAAAATTATCTCTCTCCTACTAGAAGCCATGTCACATTTTTAATTTATTAATAATATTTTTTTAATTCTTTAAATGACAACTTTTTAATGTGTCTATAAGAGAGCATTAATCCATTTTCTATAGCGAACATCTTTATACTACGTTTCATTTATGATCATTTTCGTTATATCCATACAAAAATTTAGTCTTGCTATCGAGAAAAAATTTAAACTAGTTTTTTGAAGTTGATGAAGAAGACAATAAATTTAGTTGGATATTTAGAGATAAACTAAATATTGGGAACATTGATTTTAATAAACATTTGTTGCTTGTTCACGATAAAAAATTAAAGATTTCTTGCTCATGGTAAAAAATAATTTTTACACAAACTATAAACATCTGTTCAAAGCTTAGGCAGATTCAAACAATAGAAATATCCAATTAATAAACAAACAAGCAAAACCCCCCTAAATTTTAAGAAGATTACTCCAATATCATGTTAAGTATTCAAACTATTTCACCATTTACACTTCAAAGATAAAACAAGTAGAAGAGAAACTTGAATTTTACATCATGGTGATTTCTTTGGTCGACATCAAAGGTATAGAGCGGCTCAGAAGATAGTTCCTTATGCAAATTCGTTAATTTATTCTTTTAAGAACCGGAGGAAGCCACATATTCTCTTGAAGAATCGAAGGATCTTATAATGTAGTTCCTTATGTATTTTTTCTTACGGAGTATAATATATGAGTTGTCTAATTTTCTTAAATTTTTTTTTGTGTATATATATATATATATATATATATATAAAGAATAACGTGACATGACATCCCATTAGGAGAGAGATAATTTTTTTTTTGCGTGTTTGTACAAGTATATTTTGAGGAAAATAGGTAAAGTTGGATAATATTGTAGTCCTAAAACAAACATAAGTGACATTCCTAGGTAATTTTCCAAACATGAGTAACTATCTAGGGAAATTACCCAACTTCATACTAACCTTTGTTGACTATAAATAGAGAGGTTTCCTCTTATTTTTCATTTAAATTTTTTTTTATCTTCTACTCTTCTTCTTCTTGAATTTTTTTTTGGATTATTTATTATCTATGAGTGAGTTCGAATTTAGAGAAATATGGGGTACTATTCTGATAAAGTAAATCATTATATCCTAAATTCCATAACTTGGAATACTTGAGGAAAATAATTTTAATTATTATACATTAATATGTAATTTTCAGTATATGACGTTAACATAATGTAGTCTAGTTTCATTGTTTTTTTTGTCAATAATTATAACATATGCTTCTAAATATTTGTTTTTTTAAAAATGTAGAAATTGTCATGATTTGTTCTTTTAATGCTCAAGACAAAATAATGACTTTATTTACCAATGCTACTTATGTGATTTAGATTGTGATAAAAGTTTGGTTCAAAATAGTTATTACTATATAAACATTGCCCGTCTGTTTTACTTATTCATTATTTCTTTATATTTAAGTATTTTAGATGAAGATAAGTTCATATGACTTGTTACTTGTAATAATGCATGTTGAAGTTTGTATTAGTTTAATTTTTATTATTTATTTAATAGCTAATTTTATGAGATAAATATTTACATCAATGCAAATATGTATTTATATTTTGGTAGATATTAGTATTTACTTTAAAATATTATATATGTCACAAATATATTATCATTTATCAAGTTAACAAGATCTTTCAACTTTGAAATATATTATTTTAAAATGTTCCGAGTTATTTTTATTTTAAAAAAACACTCACAACAAATGTGAAAATATGTAAATATATATGAATCATTTAAAATTTATCATTCACAAAGTAAATTTTATATTCACTTATATGGAATAAACATTTAGTTTTTGACCTACACTAAATTAAAATCTAATAGCTAAAAAAATAGTTACATTAATTAGTCTATCTATTTAATTTTTTTGAAGATTTAAAAGTCCTATTTATTTATGTATGTATAAAATTTATTAGAAATTCAACTATTGCACATTAATTCTTTAGTTATAACATTATAAATTTCTTAGTTATTACTAATTATTGCAAACGCTATTCACACCCTTTTGCATCTTAGGTATAATATTATGAATTTCATAGTTATTACATTAATTATTTCTATCTTTCATATTTTATTATATTAACTTTTGACCAAATTTTTCATATTACTACATCACCCTTATATATGTGATAACATGGGGTTGTTATATTTCTGTTGACGAATCATACTTTGTTGAATAAATTGAAATAATTTACAAGTATATGAATTATATCTTTGTTTGGTGTAAGATGAACATTTGATTATATATATGATTTCACACATAGCATATATTTTTAAATTTTAATTTTTAGTTTTTTCCGATAAAAAAGATCTTTCTAAGTTAACTATGGACAGTCAAAAAAATATCTTTGATTATGTACACAATCAATAGAGAAGTTAAGTATGAGAGTCAACAACAAGAACGTCATCTATTATGTTATAACTTAACAAATAAAAATTAATATATAAAAAATAGTTCTAAAAGATAAAATATAGTTGTTCTCTTCTTTTAAAAGATAAAATATAGTATTATAATGGCATGGTAAATCTAATCAGTAAATAAATAAAGCTAAAAGATGCAAGGACCATCAAATGGCGCCAATCTTGAATATGTGGTGTTTGCACTACCATTGATGTACCAAAACTTTAAAAGTATCATTTCATTTGTAAGAAGTAGCCCGCTAAACCAGCGAAAACATGGAGCAAAAATGGAAAGCATAGTGATGATAGGAGTTCCTAATTTTCTATCAATTCTCAAGCAAATAAAAAAAAAATCCAACAACTCAAAGTTCAACGTATACAACCAGAAAGACTCACCATGAAGCAGTATTAATACGTACAACAAACCACATAACTCTTCGTAGACATAAGAATCCACATCATTATTAATAATAAAAAAGATAATCTAATAGCATCCTACCTGGTTCAAAAAGGAAAATACTATTAGCTTGATTATCATAAATGTTGTATAAGGATAAAACAGTCAACTCTACTCTTACACGAACTCGGTTTATAAAATTCATTAATGAGAAAGTATAGCAAGCATATTTTCAAAATGAAGTTCAAACTTAAACATGAAAATGCTACCTTTAACACACTTCACAACTTTAACCAATCCAAATTTTGCCATCCATCTATTTGTATGCTTGTTCTTTTCTCTTATCACTTATTTTGGTGTCTTTTTGGAAACGTTATAAGATATATTTTATCTTTAAAAACTTCTAGATATACATTGGTTTGATTAATCAGAAATCAAACAAACAACAATATATAAATGAGAAGGGAAACATGGGAAAGGGGTTACCATGTGTGAAGGTTAGGACAATGTAGTAAGCCTGCCGGCCTGTTAGAATTTAATTTACAACTCAAAATAGCTCCAGACATAAAAAAATAATAACTAACCAATGAAGAAAAATATATGAATAGCAAGGTCCATAAACTCCACTTCTATAATATAGTATAGCTTTAAAGGTTTAGATGACAAAACTATTCTTTGTTCCCAAATCATGTGTCTTTCCATTTTACTAATTTTCTATTGTTATAAGAAGTCACTCATTATTTTTCGACATGCATTCTTCACACTGAAGTGAAATTTCATATGCATGAGTCACATCGATTATAACTTGTCGGTCCTAAGGACATCAAAAAAATAAAGTACAATTTCATCAATGAAAACTGTCAGAAGACACAAACTAAGAGTACAACTTCACTTATAGAAAAGCTAGATTAAAAAAATAGTACCTGACTAAAAATTTTAAGAGACGAGTTATTTCAAAGATCCTAGGGAAATTGTCACGACCTAAAAATGGATGTGATGACCCTCGTCTTATCCCACCAAGACAAGTCAGCCTAAAACTCAACAATTACGATAATATGCGGCAAATTTACAATCAACTTAAAAATACCCCTAAAATTTGGTTGTCACATGTACAAACCTCTAATGGAAATACTAGAATGAAATAAAAATATGCAAGTCTCAAATGACGTTGTCTTTCAAGTAAAACAAATCATAAACAGGTGTAAGAAGGTTCGCTGAGAAGACAAACAACTATCTCACAAATATCCACAGAAAACCAAAAATGAAGAGAATATAAGGTATCACGAAGATCCGAGCTCGTAACCTACAAAATATTGTAGAAGCAAGGGGTAAGTACAAAACCACATGGTACTCAACAAGAAAACCTCTAAACTCAAGCAAAGGAACAAAAATACAAGTACTCCCTACACCCCATCCGAACCTCCACAACTACAACCTGCAAAAAACCAATCAAACCTAACAGCTCACAGTTTACATAACACATAGATCAACAACAACACTTAAACAAATTACATATCATCAACAACAACAGTTTAACAAATTACATATCCTCAACAACAACAGTTTAAAAAATTATATATTATCAACAACAAGCTCAGTATTCATCAACCACAAGTTCAACAAAAAAAAACTTACAAGATCCGCAACACACAAGATTAAGTTCACCAATGATAAAGATGTGCAATGCAATGTCAAGTATAATGATGCATGTCAGACCTAGTGACACACACCCACTGTCTCTCAGTCCGGGATCCATGGGGGACATATCTGCCTATGCATCCATCACGGCGTGCGATACGACCCTCGATAATAGTAATCATCGTGGCGCACGATACGTCCCTCGAAATATAATATCCATCACGGCGCACGATACGTCCCTTGAAATAGTACATCCTCTTTGATTTCTTATTCTTTCTATATTCACATAACACTTGTCACAAACATGTGTCTAAACAATGCAAATGACATGTTCACACAAATAATTAGGAGATGACTATTTTCATAACATTGCAAAATTCCCAACAACATAATCATGATACAACATCAACAATGATTCAGCAAACCTTTCAAACTATTCTCAACACATCATACACAAATAATAAATCACATTACCTTTTATTACCCACTTTTCATTATTAGAATTAATCAATGTGGACAAATCAACTCATCACCAAGTCCCATTACTTCCCAACACATACCACAAGAAAACACACGAATTTCATACACTTAAAAAGGGTTTAGAAATCCACTTGTATCAAAGAGTCGAACAATCACTCCAGGACTTGAGTCTTCCTCTTTCATTGGACTTTCAAATCAATGCATTCTATTCAAATAAGTAATCACAATAAGTTTTCAAAATTTACAACAACCATACCACTATATGTCTAGCTTAGATCAAAAACTCATCCAAATTTATACTCAATCTCCTTTTCTTGCTAACATGTCAACTCTCATGTTTTTTTTTTCAAAATTTCAAGCCTAGTGTTTAGTTTCAATATTTTAAAATACCATAAATTTATGATCTTCATATAACATAATACATCAACTATTTTTTAATTAATATACCAATATATCAAATCTTGGATCATAATATGATAACAATAAGAAAATTGAAAGAAACAACGAAGTCCAGTTACATGAAAAATCACGAGAACTCCACTGTTTTAGAACCTCAATTTGACATGCCCTTTCTTCCTATTTATTAATATCAGTCATCATAACCAAAATATATCCTCAATCATTACAATATGATTGCCCAGCAACACCCTCTTTCTCAATTCCCACATTACTTTATACAAATATACCAATTTTCAATTTTCGTATCCCAAACCCACTTTTACCGTTTTTCCTCTTCAAAAGCCAACATGAAGTAATACTAATAATTATGCATACACATTAATTTAAAAAAGATACTTATCACTGTCAATTATTTTCTATTCAAATCATTTTCTCCCTAAATCCAAAAAATACCAGAATAGGCTTACTGCAATTATATTTGCAAATTACTTTCTTCTTTACCAACTACTAAAATGCCATATATATATATATATATATATATATATATATATATATATATATATATATATATATATATTGTACTAGTTAAGAAATTGTGAATAGCTATTACCTGAAGCAATGTGTTCCTCTCATTAACGCTGCATAGGGTTTCTCCCTATTCTCGTTATTATTATTTTTCTTGGCTACGTGAACTGCTGTTGTTCACAACATCCAGCAACATTTCCCTTTTATTTCTTTTTGATTATTTATTGTCCTTTTCTATTATTATTAGCAAAAAAATAATCTTTTATTAAATTTGAAAATTATATCACTCATTCTTATAAGTCATAAATAATTTATAAAAGCTACTAAAAAGGGTTAATGTGATTAAATTCATAAAAAGACTAAGAGGGTCATTACATTATCCACCACTAAAAATCATGTTCGTCCTTGAACATAAGGAAGAAGAAAGAAGAATAATTGATGTTACCAAAAGTCTAAGTTATGTACTACCAGTCGGCGTTCATCTCTCTATGTGAGTTCCTCTTTAAAACCATTTCATCAAGAACCCTTAAAACATCTTGAAACACAAATAAACACATAGAACCACATACAAGGCATTTAGGTGACTTAGTCGTCGAACGTCTTAGTCATCCCTTGACGTTTGACTTCCAACACCTCTAATACCTTTGCTACTGACTCTATACCATATATTAAACATATTTAGGACCTTATACCGTCAATATCAACATGTTAGGATCTAGTTAACGTAAGTCATTTTCGAGGTCTTACATGCTTATTCTACCTTGCTAATGAAGTAAAAATGGAAAATCACACCACGCACATCACAACAATAGGAAGTCATTTCTCATAAATTCAATTCTAGCACAACACTAGCTTTCATAGGCATGCATCATTTAGGAAAATTGTTACAATTCATAGGCACACACAAATGACATTAACTAGAAATATCATCACTTCTCAAGAGGGAGCCTACATTCACACTTCCCACGTCACAAAAAGTCACAGATTTTTCAAAAAGGACTCATCTTTTCTCATTTAAAGGGAATCAACTTCTCATTGTGAGGCAAAATCACCGCACACTACAAGTAACATCAAGCATACTCCTTACATCATCTCATGAAGTCAAATGCACATTCAACATATTTAGATGCATAACAACATGAGAAATATGCAATTTGATCAAAATCCAGTTTCATACAATAATGACCTTTCATAACATGTATTACATAGGGTCATTTAAGACATGCACAACATATGGAGAACATGCAACTTACACTTATATGCAAAAAACCTCATCAACAAGCTACTTAGGAACTCTTTGGTTTCAAGCTTGAATAAGAATAGAAGAAAAAGATAGGAATATCTACAACCTTACTACTCACATCATCATCCCCCACTTAGGCCCCACTTAGGCAAAACCCACTTAAGAGCAACTTATCTCAACTTTAAGAGAACCTTAGCATACCAACCTTAATAACTAAGCACATCATCCCTTTATTGGGATCTAAGCTTATGCACACCCTTATCAACATTACTTCAAAGTAATCTAAACATAGGGAAGTTCAAGGAATTAAACATAGAAACATTAAGGGCACTCAAAATCATCCCATCTAGGCACTTTATCCCCCACTTGGGGTAATCCTAAGCACATCATGCCCTTAAACACCAAAGTAAAGGAAAGTCAAGACCAAACCTACATACTCCTCACATGAGAAGGTTTACCATCATTGAGGGTTTCCACTCCTAGTCTCATCTCAAGGAGCCTACTAACTCGATCATCAAGAGGTACTCCTCAAGCTCCATTGCTCCTCTAAGTTTATCACCTAAAGGAAATCATGACAATCAAGTTAGGTCATAGTACCTAACCACATGAGGCCTTAACTATACCATGAATGCCAAGGGTAATTTCATACCTCATCACATTCTACCACCAAGTGTTAACAAGGTAAGCAGTTCCACATTCAATCGTACATGGGTTATCAATTTAGTGGACACTTCCATCCAACCATGCCTAGGTACAATATAAGCACTTCCTCAAATGGTCATACTTAAGATCAATCATAAAAGACAACTAACCACTTCAAGTAGGTCAACATAAATTCTTTCCTCTCTCTATAGACTAAGGGGCACATATTACCCTCAAAGTCAACCTTTTGGCAAATCATAATCCCACATTATGGAATAAAACCCTTTCTTTCCTTTTCCACCACTCTTAGAATAGGTTCATAAGGGAACTAACCAACTAATCATAAGGTTTATCTCATTAGCTAGCATACTTCACAATTTCCTTACAAGGTAGGCATATAACCTTCCCTCCTTAGGAGCAAGTCTATAAAAGAGACTCCAATCCACACAAAGGACAACTCATAAAGCATTACACATATACAAGGGCAACATGCATCTCTAGCTATTTACCACATTTGTCAAAAGCATTCAAGCCTATACCATATCATTACACTATTATCATACCAAATCTAATAGCAACCTATCACTCTACAAGAGGGCTCCAAGTAACCATAACAACTATTAACAAGCTATACCATATTATAACATCACTTCTCAATCATAACACTTCATTTCTCATAAATCACATATATAGCCATAAATGGCATCACATCAACATATACAAAATTTCACCTTCATGTATACTCATCAATCCATAAACCAAAGTAAGCATCAAAACTCATCTTTTCTCCCTTAAGCATTGAGATATCATCTCATCCAAGCAAACACATCTAAAAGACCATCGGACAAGGAAACATAAGAGAGAGATCATATAGAGTTAATTTCTATGGCACGACACAAGAGTAGTGAAAAAAATGAAACTCTATCGTCCTACAACCTTTTGCTCATAGATGTGTCGCGACTCACGACCGATGAACAAGACTCTACTAGACGTGGAAATATGAAACTTTGGACCCTAAACCACTTTTTATAACATCATGCTCTAATACCACGTTTGCACAATCGAGGATCACCCCCTAGAAGTAACATGGCGTACTTGATCTCTCGGAGGTCTTATACAAACCATAGTCATCATTCATTGCATTGTCATAGGAAATTTAGCGAAAATTGTAAAACTTCTCATAGCACATCATATGCTAGAATCATCACTTCATATATATAAAATATCACAACACATAGTTAGACTCTAAGTCTCTTAGCCATCTTAGACTCAACCATCATTAGAGTAGAATAGGGAACGACCCTTAACAACATAAAATAATTATTTAACTATTATATAAACTTGAATAATAATCGACATAGGAAATCCTTGAATCTTAAGGATCCCTTTCTTGAGCTTGGGAAACATTTATCAAGCCCTTCACTGTAAGAGACATCCTCTAGGCATCCATCACCTACACTTTGTGTAAAAAGATGAAGAAGAACGGTATTAGTACAAGAATGCACTAAGTATGACAACCATGAAAAAACATGTATTTAAAGAGGACATTTAGTTAGAAAACATGCATCATGCGTTTTAGTAAAAACCTCATAATCATTGACACAATAAGCATCATATAATTCATATAGACATGTACAATGATCACAACATCACATAGAGCCACATATTACATTTAACACAAACATATCATTTTTCATACCATTACCTTTCCTTTACCTTACTTCACTTACCCCCAAATTAACCCTCTAGTAACGCTTGGTGCAATGCATGAAAAGTCTCTCATTCCACTATCCACACTCAAGTATCACCTTAAGGTCACTAAGGTGAACATTCATACAACCTTCAATAACTATACCATAGACATTCATAGAAACATAGCATATCATGAGACACATACTTCACATATGACCCAACATACTTCATGAAAACATAGAAGACTCATTCCAAGACAACATTGTAACAACCCTAAAAATGGAGATGCTAAGTAATGCTTAATGTGTCTAGAATGCCTACGATTAGACTGGGTCCACACGGATTGATGCGCATAGACCAGACCTCAAAACCCTTGATAAAGCCAAGCCAAACTAACTTGGGGAGTTATTTGATCTTGTAAAGGTTGGGTCCAACCATTAGGGCTCTCGAATACCAAGATTTACTCGAAGGAGTCTTTAACGGATTAAAAAGGGGAAATCTTAGGTTTGGAGGGTCTAGGGTAAAATAGTCTTTTTCTAGGCTAAGGGTAGTATCGTAATTACCCTAAATATATGATTAATTATTTAATTAATAAGGTGGAGGAGCATTTTGGGGAGAGAGGGCCGAAATTGGGCTCTTGAAGTGAAGTCTTGCTCCACCCGGGTTCGAACCTAGGTGGAAGCAATGAATTAAAGTGGTTTTTATTTAAGTTGTTAAATTAATGTAATTAATTAATATTTATTATTTATTAGCTGATTTAAAAAAAAAGGAAATCAGATTTTATAATAATTAACTAAACCTTATTTGAATAAGTCCTAAACTAGACTCCTAAGCCTAAGGTAACTCTCCTCTCTCACGCTCATCTCTCTCTCTCACATCTCTATCACTCTCATTCACATTTTTCTCTGCCAAATAACGTACAAAAACAGTAGGTAAACCAAAGTTCTTCACACTTGAAGAACTCACAACGAAAATTATAAACAAACATTAATCAATCACGTAGGCAAAGAGAAGGTTTTCCCGTCGAGTTTGGTGTAGAACTTTTGGTGTTGGACGTGTGTTTGGAGGAGTTCTTTGGGCAGAAATTCGAGGTTTGAACGTCAAAAAGGTATGGGTTCTCTTCTCTCTTGGTCCCTTTCCCAAGAGACCCCTTAAGATTCAGTCAATTATAATCCGAAAACTAGGATTGTTCCCGTTGCATGTCCCTGTCACTAGCTCCCATTGATTCGTAGGTTGAGTATGTTTGCTGGTAGATATTAGGCATGTAGTGTGTTTTCGTGTTGAGTATGTTCATGAATGTGTGTTTGGAATCATATGAATGACAACCTATGTTTTCCGAAAAGATGTGTATGTGTGTACAATGTAGCTGTGACTATTACCTTTGGTTTGAGGTTAAAAAATAACATGTTATGGTTGTATTATTGCGTGCACAAACTTATATAAATCGTGATGTTCATAAGTGATGTAAAAATGCTGATTTGAGTGCAATTCTTTATCGAATGAAATCTTGAAAATGCACCTAAAGAACTCAATAAAAAACTACTTAAAACGTCTAAACATTTAATGTGACAGAAGTGAGAAAATAGGCTGCAAAAATTTCCAGCAGCTTGTTAATGAGTTTCGGCCAAGCTAAGGAGAATTTCATGCTATGAAAAAATGAATTAAAATATGTGAGATCACTGGGGATTGAACCCGTGACCTCACCATGTTGAAAATCAATGAAATAAGGTGAGAAAAAGGGAATGTGGCATGTGGGACTCGAACCTATGACCTTGGCTGGAAAATGAAAAATGAAAAGAAAAGAAATGAGAGGAGTGGGATTCGAACCCACAACCTCTCAAACAGTAAAGGAGAAAGGAAAAAAATGAAAAGAAAAGAAATGAGAGGAGTGGGATTCGAACCCACAACCTCTTAGGCAGTAAAAGAGAAAGGAAAAATGAAAAGAAAAGGAATTTGAGGCGTGGGATTCGAACCCACGAACTCTTAGGCAGATTTAAGGAGAATTAAAAGTGAAAATACAAGAAATGTGAGGCGTGGGAATTGAACCCACGACCTCTAGGCAGTAGAGGAGAATTACGAGAAAAATAAAGTGAGGCTGTGGGGGTTTGACCCCACAACCTCATGGTCAATGCGAAATAGTCAAGGAGAAATTAAAAAAAAAAAGGGCTGTGGGGGTTCGAACCCACAACCCCTCGGCCAAAAGGAGAGAGTTTAAAGAAAAAGAAATTAAAAGAAAATGAGGTTGTGGGGGTTCGATCCACATCCTCTCAATCCCATTGAGCGAAAAATGAAGAGAAAAACTAAGGAAAAATAAAATCAAGGAAAAATGTAAGTATTGTCCAAGGGATTCGAACTTGGGTTCCCTTGACCAAATTCCGTATTGATACATAAGTCATACGTGAATTAAATGTTCAAGAATAACGCCACCTACTTAGATCGAAATCGAGATCTTGAAATACATACAAGATGCATAAGTCTTATACCACATAATCTTAGGAAGATATGACTCACTTAAACGAACTATGAATGAAGCCTCATGGCTTGTAGTATAGACCTATAAGCCTAAGATACGTTTAAAAATAAGTGAACCTAAGATGTATGTAATGAAATGATGTAACCCTAGAAGGGTTAAGTACGAGTGTAAAACACACTAATTGGCCAAGTGCATTGGCATACGATGAAATGAATATTATGTAATGAAATAATGAAACCCTAGAAGGGTTAAGTAAGAGTGTGAAACACACAAATGGCCAAGTGCATTGGCATATGATGAAATGAACATTCACGTAAAAAGGGGTGAGTAATTATGAAGAGAAAGTGTGATAATGTTAATGAATGTGGTGACAACATGATATGAGACTAATGTAAAAGATGAGAGCAATCTCAAATGAGCCTAAGTAAATATTACCAAAACGTACTCACCTATGAGAGTGTAAAGTTAATGAAGAGACCAGTCTTTATGAACACTCTAATGAAAGTATTGAGATTAACACACTTAATACCAATGATGAGATGAGAAATCATCTATTGATCTATGATGTCCTCATACTAGAAGCCAGCTTCCATGACTTATGAGTTGAATGTAATGGAACTTTATACTGAGCACCGATAGACTAGCTATGAGCGGTGATGCCTTCTTTCGGGAAGGGCGGAGGTTCACGTAACTCTCATTAGATGAGACTGTCCGGCATTCCGGGTATGGGTCTCCTTATATCTCCTAGTCTTCGAACCTATACTGCCAATTTAGGGATCTGGCGGGGTTCAATTCCCATGTACGCTAGCATGTTTTGGGATACTTTGGTCGGTGATTCCACCTCTTTTCGGTGTGGGGTTTCATGACACTGGATTTCATGATGCTCACATGATCTATGTCGGTTAAAGTTAAAGTTCGCTATGAATGAATGAGGCAAGCCTCAAATGATGCACATAGGTGTTAGGATAGGATAATCAAGAGGTGAGCTAGACTCAAGTAAGGAGACTAGGTTATTCTTGATCATTGCACAGCAAACCCGATGAAAGTCTTAAACTACATCCTAGGTATAGCTGGTGTTCACACTGGCCTATTTAACAAAATGAAATTAAGTACGTATGAATGTATGAAGCAGACTCTGTGTTTGCTAATGAAGACTCCCTAGTTGAGGTCCCATATGTTGAGCCCGCATTTTGGAAAGTCTTAATGTCAAGTCCATGATTCCAAGGTCTCATGGCATATGAATGAATGTTATAAAAGATGTTATGTGCTATATGCAATATGATATGTGTTATGTGTAAAATGTTATGTGATGTGTGCAATATGATAAGTATGATGATGCATGTTAATCTCATGGCATGACTTTCCTAATCCAAACTTGGAAAGCTCACTGACTTTCCTAATCCAAATTTGGAAAACTCAATGACTTTCCTAATCCAAATTTGGAAAGCTCACTAACTTTCCTAATCCCAATTTGGCAAGTCCACTGACTTAACTTTCCATAATCATGTTGTTAGGAAAGAGCTATTCTTACTCATGCATATCCTTGGTGTGTGCTTGCATATACCCATACTTAGTACAAGTGTGTACTAATCCCATACAACTCTATATTTTTAGGTGCAGGCACAGGTAGACGCTAGATCTTACAGGTTGACGCTGCGGCTATCCGGATGTGGAGCTTTCATCCGGACTTGGTAGACCCTCATGCTTTCGAGGATGTCTACCGTTACTATCTAGTTTAGATGTAGGCTTTAGCTAGTGGAGTATGTTCCACTAGTGTTTCTTTCCATTTTTATTTCAGACATTATATTGGTTCCATTTTGGCAATTATACATTTAATGTAGTATTGAACTATATCTTTCAGTTGATAATCTGAATATTAGATGGTTGATGGTGAACATTATGAATGTAAGAAGAATGACCTTTATGTATGATAAGAAACAAAAAGTTTCAAATTTTCCGCTAAAATTAACATAGATGAAGTAAGAATGACGTATGTAGGCTTGTCTGCGACCTTTGAGAGGTCAACAACGCCGGTCTCATCTCGGGTCTAGATTCCAGTCGTGAAAAGTTGGTATTAGAGCACTAGGTGAAATTTTGAGAATAATGATTTCACATCAACCACATTGAGTAGTTTCTAAGTCATGGTAGTAAAATGCACCACTATCCTGAATTAGAGATTGCATGATACATAGGAAATTTCCCTTCTTCTACTCTTTATCGTGCTATCTAGAGCTTTGACACTTTGTGTCATTCTAAGTATCTAACTTCCTTCTTGTGTGCGCGCGTAGAAGAATACATACAAGAATTAGGATGGCCAAGTGGTCTAAGGCGTCAGACTCAAGATCTGGCCTTCCCAAGAAAGGGCAGTAATAGAAATGCCCAGCGTGAACGAAAGACGTTTGATAAGAGTAGTTGTTCGCATGGAGGTGAGTGCATGGTAGGTTCTAAAGCCTGCTATGAGTATTGATGAAGAGGAGAAGGCTAAGTTGGCTGCTTACTAGCTCAAGGAGATGGCTTAGGTATGGATTACTTCATAAATGCTAGACTACCATAGACTATCAAACCAGGGTAGTGAGGTTTCAGTTGCCAAATGAGATAGGGTATAAATGGGCAGGGCGTGGGTCAAACCAACAAAGCCTTATAATTTCAAATCTTAAGACCAACAAGATGTTATCTAAGGGGTTAGATATACTCCTCCTAAGGCTGGTTTTGTTTAAGAAACTCTAAGTTTTAGTGCAATAGTCGACTTGGTGTTTTAAGTCCATAATCGTATGAGTAACAATTGCACTATGTGAGTTAAAAATGAATTCATGTTTGCATGTCATGTTGCTGTTTTTGTATAGCGTGGACATGATTTTTATGTTGCATGAGTTGTGAGGTGCATGAAGTTAAGTGCGATTGAGAAGGAAGTTCCTCAATCTCAAATATGACGCTTCAGATAAGCTTGAGTAATATGCCTTATCCAGAGTAAGTGTGAAACAGAAATTCACAAAGAGTAAAGCCTCAAGTATGTGAAGATATCTTAGAAAATCACCCTCTTTATTTTAAAATGATGTGTAGTGTCATTCGGGGACGAATGTTCCTAAGGGGGGGATAATGTAACAACCCTAAAAATGGAGATGCTAAGTAATGCTTAATGTGTCTAGAATGCCTACGATTAGACTGGGTTCACACGGATTGATGCGCATAGAACCAGACCTCAGAACCATTGCTAAAGCCAAGCCAACTAACTTGGGGAGTTAGTTGAGCTTGGAAAGGTTGGGTCCAACCATGTAGGGATCTCGAATACGAAGATTTACTCGAAGGAGTCTTTAACGGACTTAAAAAGGGGAAATCTTAGGTTTGGAGGGTCTAGGGGTAAAATAGTCTTTTTCCAGGCTAAGGGTAGTATCATAATTATGCTAAATATATAATTAATTATTTCATTAATAAGGTGGAGGGGCATTTTGGGGAGAGAGGGCCGAAATTGGGCTCTTGAAGTGAAGTCTTGCTCCACCCGGGTTCGAACCTAGGTGGAAGCAATGAATTAAAGTGGTTTTTATTTAAGTTGTTAAATTAATGTAATTAATTAATATTTATTATTTATTAGCTGATTTAAAATAAAAGGAAATCAGATTTTGTAATAATTAACTAAACCTTATTTGAATAAGTCCTAAACTAGACTCCTAAGACTAAGGTAACTCTCCTCTCTCACGCTCATCTCTCTCTCTCACGTCTCTATCACTCTCATTCACGTTTTTCTCTGCCAAATAATGTACAAAAACAGTAGGTAAACCAAATTTCTTCACACTTGAAGAACTCACAACGAAAATTATAAACAAACATTAATCAATCACGTAGGCAAAGCGAAGGTTTTCCGTCGAGTTTGGTGTAGAACTTTTGATGTTGGAGGTGTGTTTGGAGGAGTTCTTTGGGCAGAAATTCGAGGTTTTAACGTCAAAAAGGTATGGGTTCTCTTCTCTCTTGGTCCCTTTCCCAAGAGACCCCTTAAGATTCAGTCAATTATAATCCGAAAACTAGGATTGTTCCCGTTGCATGTCCCTGTCACTAGCTCCCATTGATTCATAGGTTGGGTATGTTTGCTGGTAGATATTAGGCATGTAATGTATTTTCGTGTTGAATATGTTCATGAATGTGTGTTTGGAATCGTATGAATGACAACCTATGTTTTCCGAAAAGATGTGTATGTGTGTACAATGTAGCTGTGACTATTAACTTTGGTTTGAGGATCAAAAATAACATGTTATGGTTGTATTATTACGTGCACAAACTTATGTAAATCGTGATGTTCATAAGTGATGTAACTTTTTAATTAGGATTTTTTTCTATAAATAGGGCATAGAACCTCATTTTTGGGATTAGCTACAACTACTATTGTTCTATTTTATGTTTTGGAGATTAGTTTTGCAACTTTAAAAAATAATTGATTTCCGGTATTTGGTTTTGAAGATTGTGGTTTGCAATTCAAGGGCAATTTCTCCGTTTACTATTCTTATTACGTAAGTTGATGATTACTTCATATATCAACGTGGATTGTGTTCTTACTAATATGGGTAACTAAATTCAAAAACTTTGGTTGTGGGAACCATGAGGGATTAACAAAGTATAACTACTAATTAAGAAATTCTTGCATAGTATTTTTGCATGCATTGATAATTTTTCGATTAGAAGTCTTTTTAACGAGTGCACGCCTTGTTCCTACTTGCCAGGCCAAGGAGGTAGTTCATAAGAAAAGAATTATCAACATAGATTTAGTGTGACACTATCTAATAGGCTAGTGTCGATTGGTGTGAGGGTGAAAACTAAGCCATACATCGATGTGATGTCTAATATTTGGTAATGGTATGGGTTAGTAAATTATACACATGTAGTCGGACCAAGGTGCAGGGTGAAATTCTCTAGATGTCAGACTAAGGATTTATAGATACATAACTTATCATTTTGCATGTAATATACTAGGAAATGATTGTTATTACTAGGAATGCCGCACAATGAGCTTGTGGGGCATACACAAATCCTAGTTACTTTCTTATCGTGATAACAACCTAAGTATACTCTTGTTCACATTCTCATCATACAATTTAAAGAACCTATTTCACAAAACCCCCTTTTACTTCATTGTTTCGAAAATACCTTGACTAAAAAGATATAAGATTGGGTTAAAGTTAAGTCTAAACCATATTCCTCATGGGATCGACCCCAACCTACTAGTTGGGTTCTTTACTTGTTAACGATCCTTTATACTTCTTTAGGGAGGTGTAATTTAAGTGTATCAATTTTTTGCGCCGCTGCCGGGGAGTTTGTCATTTAGATTAATTTTAACTACATTATTGAAATTTAGTAAACTATTTCCTAATTTTACTTTTTCTTTGTTTTTTTGTCTCTCTCAAGGTCTAGCTCTAGTGTATGCCAAGTAAAAGGAGCCGAGAGGGACCACTCACTCTGTACGATCCCAAATTGAACCGAACTTTGTTAAGGATGGAAAATTAAGGGGTCTCAGTAACCCAAATAGAGGGAATGTAGGTGATGGAGTAGACCTGCAACCTCCGATACTAGTCGGTGCAAAAACTAGCCTCCCATTGAAATCAGTTAGAGACGCATTGCGAGTGCAACCTCCAACAGCCCCACGACTTCAGGATAATCATAGGAGCAAGGTGAACATTGCAAAATCTGATGGACCTCTCATCCTACCCCCATGCCCCAAGGGCACACATTCGTGATTACGAGTAGCTTGATTTGGATACTCACCGCGAGGGATTGTTTTGTGGGACTGCCATCAGACCCACATGCTCATATAGACAAACTGAGGGTGGTTTGCAAAAGCTTCATAGGCAGACCATATTTTGACATAAATTTCATCAGGCTGCGAGTGTTCCCTCTATCGCTAATAGGAGATGTTGTTGTATGGTTCATTGATCTGTTCTAAAACTCAATCTATACATGGTACGAATTGAAAGATGTTCTCTTAGCAAGGTACTACCCAGTGTCCAAGAAGCTCAACCACAAGAATAAGGTAAGCAACTTTGTGGAATTACCTGGAGAATCAGTGAGAGATCTTAGGACAGATTCATTGCATTTATAAGGGGTGTCTCGAATCACTTCATTGATGATGAGTCACTAAAAAGTATTTCTATAGAGGTCAAGATGGTAACAATAAAGTAGTACTCGATACGATTGCTAGTGGATCCCATGAAGAATGCACCTATGCTGAGATTGCGGAGAAGTTGGAAAAGATCACTTCGAACAATAAAGCATGGAGCACTAGAAGGTCAGATACTCGGAGAAACACTTTTCTTTCGCGCTACAAATAACCAACCTAACGATGAGATATGAGAGGATATGGCCCAGACAAGGATCGATGTGGGGTTAGTATTGGAGCATGTGAGTGGTGGATCAAAGAAGGTGAATGTGGTGAACTACTTAACAAGAAACCCACCACCATTAGAAGAATTCTACTAAAAGAAGGACGCTTATGTTGTGAATGATCAGACGAGGGGTTTCAGACCAAACGCCCAAGGGTACAACATAGATAATTGGCGCCAAGGTCAAGGAAACCCAGGTCAAAACTATGTCAACTACAACCGAGAAGGTCAATATATCCGTGATGGTAACTAATATTGTGACAACAATTTCAATGAGAACAACTATAGAAATATGAAAGATCAATAGGCCATATATCCCTCCGCAAAATTTGAGAATCTACTCCTAGGGAAGGTGGAGGTAGTATCGCATTTTGAGGATATGATGTAGCAAATATTGAAGAGATTTGACGCAACTTAGTAGAATGTGAAGGAGATGTGAAATGACTTGTCTAGTATTGGGCAAATTGTTGATGCACATGCAGTCTCGATAAAGCATCTTGATCTACAAAGGACTCAGTTGGTGAACCCGATCCAACCTGGCACTCTGCCAAGCAACACGATCCAAAACCCAATGAATGATGGGGATTGTATGGCAGTCACTACTAGAGGGGTTAAGCAGGCCAGTGATCCACCTATGTCGTCAAGAGTGAAGACCGACATTGAAGAACATGTTGAGGTGATAGAGGTCAGTAGAGAGCCCCGACTATGATGGAAAAGAAAGCAGAATTTACTCATAAATTTGTCCCTATACCTAGACCTCATCCTCAATTCACACAAAGGTTAGTGAAGAAGACTGAAGAAGAAAAATACCGCAAGTTTCGAAGTATGTTGAATCATCTCTCCATCAACGTCCCATTGATAAAAGCCTTAGAGCAAATGCCCGAGTATGCAAAGTTCATGAAGGATATGGTGACAAAAAAAGGAAAGTGAATTTTAAAGATGATGATAGATTGCAGCATTGTTGTGCTATTGCTACAAGGTCCTCGGTGCAAAAGAAGGAGGATCCTGGTGCCTTCACGATTCCATGTACTATCGGGTTGTTACACATTTCTAAGGCATTGTGTGATCTTGGTGCTAGCATAAATCTCATGTTGTTGTCCATTTATAAGAAGCTAAGGTTGGGGGATCCAAAGTCCACTGCAATGCGGCTACTAAAGGCCGATCGGACTATAAAGAGACCAATAGGTGTACTCCAAAATGTTTTAGTGAAAGTTGAGTCATTCATCTTTCTAGTGGATTTTGTGATCCTTGATTACGATGTTGATTTTTAGGTTCCTATCATCCTTGAGAGACAATTTCTTGCTACTGGGCGTGCAATAGTTTATATAGAAAAGGGCCATATAAAGTTCAAGCTAAATAATGAAGAAGAGGCATTTGATATATGTAGGTCCATGAAGCAAAGTGGCAAAGTACAATCGGTGTCCGCAATAACTTATAGAGTCGACAGTGTGTCTGAGGTGCAAATTGAAGAAAAGGTTGGGTGTTGAGTCTCTCACAGCAGTTATAATGAACTTTGAGAGTGATGGCATAGAGGATGTTGATGAGTTGGTGGATGCATTGGAGATATTTGATTACCGGTAAAAGCCAAAACGGTTGGAGCTAGACATAAATAACCATGAATCCCCACCTGCGAAGCCATCCATTAAGGAAGCACCGAATTGGAGTCAAGGATCTACCAACGCATTTGAGGTATGTATTCTTGGGCATGAATTAGACACTCTCAGATATTATTGCAACAGACCTGAATGGGCAACAAGTCGAGTGTTTGGTAGCCGTGCGAAAAAGGTTCAAGCGAGCCATTAGGTGGACCATTGAAGATACTACCGGAATTCCTCCGGGTATTTGCTCTCACAAGATCCAACTCATGCCGAATCACAAGCCTAGCATTCAACATCATAGAAGATTAAATCCGCCGATGCAAGAGGTAGTGAAGAAGGAGATTATTAAATGGTTGGATGTTGGAGTCATCTATGACATCGCAGAGAGTAGTTGGCATTGTGCAGTGTGTACCTAAAAAGGGTGGAATCGCTGTGATTCCGAATGAAAGAAACAAGCTTATTCCGATGCGACCGGTGACTTTGCATGGATTACCGGATATTGAATTCTTGGACAGAGAAGGACCATTTCCCCATGTCGTTTATGGACCACATGTTGGATAGACTTGCAGGTAAGGGATGGTACTGCTTCCTTGATGGGTATTCGGGCTGCAATTAGATCTACATCGCCCCAGAAATCAAGAAAAGACTAGGTGCACATGTCCTTGTGGGCCTTTTGCATTCAAACAGATGTCATTTGGGTTATGCAATGCACCTGCCAATTTCCAGTGTTGTATGATGTCGATCTTCTCTGACATGGTGGAGAACACTATTGAAGTATTCATAGATGATATATCTATTGCGGGCGACTCGTTTGATCATCGTTTAGAACATTTAGCAGAAGCACTTAAAAGATGCAAAGACTGTAATTTGGTAGTAAATTGGGAGAAGTACCATTTCATGGTCAAATAAGGTTTTGTAGTTGGGTCAACGGATCTCGAGCAAGGGTATTGAGGTCAACAGGGAAAAAGTTAAAGTGATCAAATGGCTTCCACCACCTATCTCCATAAAGGGTGCTAGAAGTTTTCTTGGGCACTCCGGGTTCTATAAAAGTTCATTAAAGATTTCTCAAAATTGCACATCCGTTGTGCATGTTGCTTGAAAAGGATAGTAAATTTGACTTCAATTATGCTTGTCTGATAGCATTTGAAGAGTTGAAAAACATTTCGGTCTCTGCCACTATCATTATTGATCTAAATTGGGGAGAGTCGTTTGAAGTCATGTGCGATGCTAGTGGGGTGACACTTGGAGTAGTATTGGTCCAAAGGCGTGAAAAGATCCTTCACCCCATTTAATATGCTAGCAAAGCCCTAAATGCATCCAAAAGAAATTATACAGTTACAAAGCAAGGGATTCATGCAGTGGTGTTTGCTTTTGAGAAATTTCGCTCGTATTTGCTTGGGACAGAGGTGATAGTACACACGAACCATTCATCGTTGATATATTTTATGGCCAAGAAGGATGCAAAACCTCGACTAACTAGATGGGTATTGTTGTTGCAAGAATTTAATTTTGAGGCGAAAGACCAAAAGGTGACAGAGAACCAAGTTGCCGATCACCTGTCGAGATTAGAAGATGAAGCTTTACTCGAGCTTGGGGAAAAGGGTGAAATAAACGATATTTTCCCATATGAGAAGGTATTGGCAGCCTCACATGACCTCATTTCTTGGTATGCCGACTTTTCTAACTACTTGGGAAGCGATGTAGTACCAACAGATTTGTCATAACATCAAGGTAAAAAGTCCATGCATGATGTGAAAAAGTTCTTTTGCGATGAGCCATACTTGTATCAAAGTTGTGCCGATGGTACTATTCATCATTGTGAGCCTGAGGTAAATATGTTGAGTGTTCTCGAGGCGTTTCATTCATCGCCTTACGGAGGTCACCGCAGTGGTGTGTGAATCGCACACAAGATTTTGCAGTGTGATACTATTGGCCAACCATTCATGAAGACTCCCATGAGTTTTCCATGTCTTGTGACCAGTGCCAGAGAGAAGGTGGAATATCTAGGAGGCAAGAGCTTCCTATGAATCCAATCTTGATTATCCAGTTATTTGATGTATGGGGCATTGATTTTATGGGTCCATTTGTTAGATCTCATGGGATGTCGTATATTCTTGTTGCGGTTGACTATATCCAAGTGATGGATGCAATTGAACTCCCCAACAATGAAGGAAAGAGTGTCACTGCATTCTTGAAGAAGACTATCTTTTCTAGATTTGGCACCCCACGTGCAATAATCAGTGATGGAGGTTCCCATTTTTGCAATACTTCTTCAAAACATTGCTTTAAAAATATGGCATCCACCACAATGTAGACACTCCTTACCATCTACAGACTAGTGGGAAAGTCAAAGTGTCCAACTGAGAAATAAAGCAAATCTTGGCAAAGACTATGAATGCCAATAGAACGGATTGGTCAAGAAAGCTTGATGATGCACTATGGGCATACTGTAGTGCATATAAGACTCTCATAGGTATGTCTCTATACCAACTTGTATATGGAAAGTCTTGTCATTTGCCGGTAGAGCTAGAGCACAATGCTATGTATGCAATAAAGAAGCTTAACATTGACTGGGGCACTGCATCAACTCAAAGGGTACAAAACTTGACCCTACTGAATGAGTTTCTCCTAAAAGCTTACAAAAGTGCAACCCTATATAAAGAGAAGATGAAAAAGAAACATGATCAATGGATTGAAAAGCGTGAGTTTGTATTTGGAGATCTTGTCCTTCTTTTCAATTCAAGGTTGCGCTAATTTCCAGGGAAGCTCAAATCCAAGTGGTCCGAACCATTTCTTCTCCAGCAACTATTCCCGCATGGAGCGATGAAGCTGGAGAGTAATGATAGAACAAGATTCAATGTGAATGGACAGAGGATCAAGTTGTATCTGGGAAATGCGGAGAATGTGCAACAAGTGATTGAGGCTTATTATCTTGATGAAGTCTAAGTAATCAAGAGATCGTCGTCGTGCTGCAACGTTAAATAAAGCTCTACTTGGGAGGCAACCCAAGGTGTAAAGTCTAGCCAACCATAGTTTTAAAAGTCCGGTCAAGTAGTTTTTTATGTTTCTAGTTGATTCTTGTACTAGAGTAGTCAGTGTTTACCTAGTTTTTTTTTATTTTTAATGTTAGCTAGTTATAGCATAGCGTTCATTTCTAAAAGGTTTTGAGAAAATACAAAAAGAATGGCATGATGCTTGTTACATGTGCAGGAGGACAAATCAAAATTTATAGAAACTGGTCTGGTGCAGAGGTCTACGGACCCCATTGGTGATCCGTCGATCAATCGACGAACCGTGAATGGAGTCCGTAGATCCCACGTAAGCCTCGAACCTTTTCTAAGTATAAGAGTAATCGATATACCGTTGATATATCCACGGACCGTCTACAAGGTATCGTGGATCTAGTTTGCTAGTGAACCGACTCGACCTGACCTCCATAATTTAAAACACCACCATTCAAATCCTCCCCCCCCTTCCAATTTCTTTCCTGACCTGTCCCCCCTCCTTAACTTCCTCCATAAATCATTCCTCAAATCATTGAAACATATCTAAAAATCCTTTGTCTTATCACATTCCCCAAATCCCAGTCATATCTCTCCAAAATTCTCTCTCTTTTCATTTCCACAATTCCGATGATCGAGTTCGGTGAGCGTAGGCGTCTTCTTTGGGTCGCACATCATAGTAGGCACACAATCACACTTCTATTCATCTCCTGAGGTAATTCGACTTCCCCTTAATCTGAATTCGCATTGATAGTTTAATATAAGAAGTCGGGAGTCAGATCTTGACCTTGGGACTGAATCAACTAACAATGCATGCTAAATTTGAGTAGTGATCATCCTACGTATGATGGATAGTGATTGTGTAGCATTTTGATTACCCACAATATGTGTGTCTAAGTCTACATGTCAATTCCGACCTAGGGTTCCATACTATATACAAATCCAGGTTAGAAAATTGTACGAAATTTTAACCCTAGGAACGACGAACTAGCATAGGTTATGTTGAAATGCATAAATAAACTAGGTTATTGTTAACATTGGTCACTAAAAATTGAAACTTGAATTGAAGGAGGCATGCAATCTGGCAAAAACCTTAGTCACAAGAGCCCATCTACTGACTATCATTCGATCAATGACCATCGATTAGGTCAGTGGACTGCCACGCACATAAGAAGTCACAAGTGTCAATTGAAGGATGTGGACTACGGTCCGTCGATTAATCGATGGGACATTCTGTACATCAGTTGTTCTTATCAGAGTATGTTTTAACCCATCAAAACCATGAAAGGGTTTCATGGACCGTAGATCACTCTACGGACCATAGATGTGGCCCGTTAACCTGAAACTAGAGTAAGTGGGATTTTTTTTATTTTTTATCTTATTGTGTGCTTATTGTTCTAAAGTTATTTCGAGTGTGTCGTTAATGTATTTTGGTAATAACAATTGCTCCACATATACCATGGCTCCTAAGAGGCAAGTGGTCTACTCGAAAAGGAGAAAATCCAAGTCTATCGCCTCGTCCCTCCGGTTGATTGAGGAAGACACTGATTCTAAGAGGGATCGAGCCTATGTTACTACAAGCACAAAAACACCAATGATAGCATCCGAATAACTAGGGGCACCCCCGAAAGGTGAACCCCAACGTAGTCAATGTCTCCTAGTCTGATGAGGCCACTAGATCAGAAGTTGCACCCGCATACCGAACATATGACCCCCCTCCATAGAGGATGAACTAAACAGGTGGTGTGTCGAAGGTCAATGACAAGTATACAAAGATGCCAAGATGATCAATGAGAAGGGGGTGATGGCCCGATTGATTACTGAGGAACAACAAGTCCTCAAATAGAGCCTACATACAGTTCCAGAGGTGCACCGACTATTCAACCTCCATAAGTGTGACTAGATAGCATAGGACATGGCACATACAGCGAGGAGATTGTGAGGGAGTTCTATGTTTCCTATGTTGCCACTCTCCGAGCGTCCATCCACAAGCGGGCCAAACCCATAAAAGAGGACCCTCTCACTTACACAATGGTTCGAGGATGTTGGGTAGAATATCTTAACCCACCATCTGTCTATTTATATATGGCCCCACCGCTGGTCCAGACTAGAGCCTCAACACCGCGGAGTTTGATTACAAATTGGACATAGTCTAGGGAGGTGATTTTCAGAGGAGTGTCAAGAAACACGAATTGGTGAAGATGTGGATTTCCCAATATATTGTGGCAGATGGTGAGCGGGCTGACAGGGTCACAACATCTCGAGGGAGCATCAGGAAAGCTACACTGAACTTTGTGGCT
The DNA here is from genome assembly GCA_022817965.1 of Solanum lycopersicoides. Taxonomy (NCBI): domain Eukaryota; kingdom Viridiplantae; phylum Streptophyta; class Magnoliopsida; order Solanales; family Solanaceae; genus Solanum; species Solanum lycopersicoides. The sequence goes on along the minus strand of CM040627.1, from coordinate 47,445,351 downwards.
AAATTCTTCACGCTGTTTGTTAGAAACTAAGTATCAACCACATAGGCCGACAATGTACTCATGCAGGACAAAGCAATCATGGTGGCAACACTAATAGCAGGGTTAGATATTGACTTTGCCGGGATAATTTTGGGGGAGATACACGATAGGGCGTTCAAGACCTCCACTACTTACCCATTTTCGTGTTTTCTCTTTCAGATGTGCAGGGACGCTGGTGTGCCAATATTCCAATGTGATAAACTCATTTGACCAACTGGTACATTGGATATAGGTCTCATCAAAGATGAGGCTAATATGGCGGCACCCCACAGAGGACCCTGGGTCAAGGTTTCTCCATTGGGCGAAAATCTTGTAGGCACGGTGGAGAAAAGACAAGGTGTTGACCCCTCCATACAAGAGCACAACGACCTTACGCTGGCCTCTTCTTCTCATGCCGCCAGCAGGGCCCTCAGCTCTTCTAGGTCCACAACACCAACAGACGCAACGGTGATTCCTATAGCAATAGTCCAGAAACTAGAGGCTCAGATGGCCATCTTGCACCATCATATACGAACTTGGATGCAAAAATCCATAGCGTAGCCCAAGGATCGCATAGTAAAAAGGGTGTCCAAGCAAAGGGCGAAGTAGATTTAGGTTGTTCACAAATGCCTGGACACAGTTGAGGTGCGAGTTCTGGCCCGACCAGCCCCCATCTCAGAACTCACTTTCATTCAAACAGAGTTAGCTAGCCTACGAGCTGATGTAGATATTATCTTTTAGATGTGGGAGACTGAGGCGGAGCATTCCCCCACAGAGCTGGATGAAGATATTGTCCTTGAGGACTTGTTAAAGGCACCTGCTAACACACAACCCAAAGTACGTGCACGTGGCAAGAGACACTGTTCTAGTTTGAACACTGAGTCCGCTGATGAGGCTCATGCAAGCAAAAGGGAGTGGACGCAGGTGGAACATGCTAGGATGGCCTCGATAGTTAATGAAGAGATGCGCCAGAGGAGGGTGCAAGAGTTAGCTGCTCGGGCATCAAGTTCTAGGCCTGTGAGTGGAGCAGTGAGCACTAATGATGGTGCTAATAGAGTGGTAGATGGCACTACTGATGGTGTCATCCTTGGATACATGGTCACTGCTGATGGTGACCCAAGTGTTGACCCTGTGGGCTCCGGGAAACCGGACCCACCCTTTTGTTGATTGGTCTTCGGCGTTATGCGCCACAGGTTTGCCTCACTTACTTAGTATATTTTCTATGATTTCTTGTGCATTAGGGACAATTTCACTCTCTTTTTTTGGGAGTGGGGTAATTAGAATGTGAGTGATAAGGTGAAGTCTGAGTAGCCCAATTTACGATCCTCTCTTGGGATTTTCTTGCCTGCATTCTTTTTCCCCAAGAGACTGTTTAAAATTCTTTTAAACCGGCATGTATTAGTAAGTGTATGTGTAGAAGCATGAATAGATATAAGCATGATGGCTAATGAAAAAATGTAATTCATCAATTTAAAGTGCTTGCATGTATAGTCTCAGATAAGTTGAATGTGTTGGCTCTAAACATGACATGAAAATGCACCAACTGCATGAACTGTAACTAAACCTTGAACTGGGAATTTTGATAATTTGATATTGCAATGATGTGCCAAGTGAGTGTGAGAATATTTGGTTGTTCAACAGTAGATGCTTAAATAGAACTTTCCCGATTAGTCCTGCTATGGGAATCTGCTCTAGAAGTTAGAAAGTAATCATAGGCCCTTGTTCGAAATATTCCACAACTATCCTAAAAGAATTTGACAAAATAAAGTGAATGTTCCCTTCGATCCAAATACTTTTAGCCTTTAATCGACCAGTTCTTTCTAACTAATCAACTCTCCTTCCCAGGGTCTAATGTTTTGGACCAAGTCACTTCTTGGACATGTGCACCTCGACTTAGGCCAAAAGTCTAAGTTGAGGGTGGCTAATGCAAAAGTGACCTACTCTTGGCCTTGACCCGACATCGGGTATTGTGCACCTCGAACCATGGAAAAGTCATGAGTTGAGGGTGGCTATTATGAGAAAATACCCAAAATGGGTGTTAAAAGAGTTGGATGTTGAAAAGAAAAGAATAAGTAAAGAGAAGGATGTGACTTGACGAAAATGAAAGAACAATTGAAAAAACTAAAATAAAAATACAAAAGAGTTTTTTTGAGAAAAATATACATAAGTGAAAGTCACACCTAAGGTTGAAATAAATCAAAGGAAAGAAGAGAAAAGAAATAGAACGTCAAAAATAAAAGAGGTCGAAGGCCTAGTTGTAATGTCATGGAGGGCAGATCGTCACTAATTTACCAAAATGTACTACACCTGAACCTAAGCCTAATTTACAAACAAAGAAAGTCCTACTATGATTCTATAGTCTAGTGTGGTGAACCTAAGCAGCGAAGATAAAGGAAAGTCTATGGCGTGGAGCACTAACGATATTTGAGCTTATTCCTGAGTGGGATTGTTCAAATAGATCCTTGTACCCAAAATTCATAATCAATGTTTGAAAATTGAGGATCTTGTTTAAAGTGAGGGCACTAGTTATATTATGAGAAGATTGATACCTTGGTGATAGGAAAAATAGTTGAGGTGTTTTTTGACTTGTAAGTTCATGTCATGATATGATCCGCATGAGTTAGCTTGTTGAGACTGAGACGTAGGCCTTCACTCAAACAAGAAAGAGTCGGGATATATAGCCATGTGATTTCTTGAGCTTAAATTGGCTGCTTTTATGTAAGTGTCATTTAGGGTCATAGTGTGTCGCTTGAGGACAAACAACGAATTTAAGTTGAGGGTGTTGATGTACCGTGATTTTACGATATTTATAATGTATTTCACTTAAGGGTTGTGTTTGTCTAGAGCCTTTTGTATTAGTTTTAACAAGTTTCGTATCTTGTTTTGTAGGAAAGATGTTCAGGCATAAAAAGAAGGAGATAACTGAGAAAGTGTTGAAACAGGACCTATGGAGGCAATCGACGGACCGTCGATCCATTGACGAATCATAGGTGATGATCATAGAGCCCAGGAATTGGAGGAAATCAGGGAGTTCTAACCAAGTGTGGAACCACGGCTAGCATCGACGGTTCATAGACCGATCGACGGACCATACTGGTGGACCGTAGTATCAAACTTCTAAGGTTCCAGTACCTGATACTTGAAGATTCTAACTGTGGATTCACGGAGGAGCATCGACGGACCATAGATTGGTCGACGGACCGTGCTGTTTTTCCATCATTTGATTCATATAAGATGCAACATGGAGGCTGAAATATTTTTCTATGTCGTAGCTGACAGAAGCTAAGCACGGACCGTCGATCGATCGACGGTCCTTCAGTTGGACTCGTAGATTGAAGTTGTGTGGCTTAACAAACTTTCCTTATTTTAATTCCTTTTTAATTAGGATTTTGTTTTCTATAAATAGGGCATAAAACCTTTTTGGGGGGTTAGCTACTACTACTACTGTTCTACTTTATGTTTTGGAGATTAGTTTTTGCAACTTTGGCAAATAATTCATTTCCAGATTTGGTTTTGAAGCTTGTGGTTTGCAATTCAAGTGCAATTTTTGGGTTTACTAATCTTGTTAGTAATTTCATGATTTCTTCATCTATCAACATGGATTGTGTTCTTACTAGTATGGGTAACTAAGTCCACAACTAGGGTTGTGGAAACCATGAGTAATTAACAAAGTATAACTAGTAATAAAGCAAATCTTGAATAGTGTTTTTGCATGCATTGATAATTCTTTAGATTAGAAGCCTTTTAACGAGTGCACGCGTTAGAACCCGCCTTGTTGCTACTTGCTTGACCAAGGAGGTAGTTAATAAGAAAAGAATTATCAACATAAATTTACGGTGATACTATATAATAGGCTAGTGTCGATTGGTGCGAGGGTGAAAACTAAGACATACATCGATGTGATGTCTAATATGAGGTAATGGTAAGTGTTAGTAAATTGAACACACGTAGCCGGACAAAGGTGCGGGGTAAAATTTTTTAGATGTCGGACAAAGGATTTAGAGATCGTAACTTATCACTTTGCATGTAATATACTAGAAAATGATTGTTATTACTAGGAATGCCATATTATGAACTTCTGGGGAACACACCACCCTAGTTACCTTCTCATCGTGATAACAACCTAAGTATACTCTTGTTCACTTGCTAATCATTAAATTGAAGGAATCTCTTTCACAAAGCCCCCATTTTACTTCATTCTTTTGGAAATACCTTGAGTAAAAAAATATAATTGTGGGTTAAAGTTATGTCTAAACCATATTCCTCGTGGGATCGAATCCAAACTACTAGTTGGGTTCTTTACTTGATTACGATTGCTTATGCTTCTTTAGGGAGGTGTAATTTGACCGTGTCATTGGTGTTTCAATGCCCAACTCATTGGTTTCCCGATAATGTTTTGTTGTAGTACTTTTAAAGAAGCCTTGATTCAGTTAACAAGGCAGCGACTGATCAACTTTCTTTGGGAGGCTTAATACAACAACTTTATGTGATAGCAACCTAACTCCTTGATGGCATAAAAAAGATTAACAGTGAATGGGACACCCATGAAGATTACGTCTCTCCTTTTACTTACAAGTTGACAAAGAGAAAATTGAAAAAGGTCAAGAGAGAGATCAAAACATGGCCAAGATGATGACTGAGCTAGAAATCTTAGACAAGAACTTCCTGGGATCTGGTACGAAGAGTGTTAATGTTGTTAGTGTTGGTGGTGTTAACCCCAAAGTGGCCAAATTTGAAGTGTTGTACAAAGAGAAAGTTAACTTCCTAGCCAACCAAGGAGAAGTTTATTGTGCAAACTACCCAAGGTCGGGTGGTAACCAAGGTTGGAATAAATATGAGTGATGGAAAGATTGTGATAGAGACTGGCGTCAAAAGACTCAAGATTCAGAGGGTGTCCTAACTGAGGATATTCTCTCACATATTCTCAATAAGATTGAAGGGACGGATAAAGTTTTGAAAGAAATGATGGAAGACCTATTGACTCTCAACTAGACGATGACTTCTCATTCCGTCTCTATCAAGCAGTTGGAGACCCAAATCGATCAATTTCATAACATTTAAACCCAAGACAACAAGAAGGTTGCCTATTCATACTATGGCAAACTCGAAGAATGAAGCTTGAGTGGGTATTTGCGTCATGCCACGACATTAACTAAGGCGCTTCTTCGGAGGACACCCAAGTTTTTAATGCTTTATGTTTGTTTTTTGTAATAATGGGTGTTGATTTTGCAGGTCAAATTATGGAGTATATTTGAAAAATGCATGTTTTTGAGCCAAGTGTCTAGTCGGCGACTCGCCAAAGAGGTCGGCAAACGTAATTTAGACCGCCGTGGGACTAGGAAAATATTAGTTTGGAGTCTTTAAAACTGGAAGGGATATGGATAAGACGGCGACTCGGCGAATGAGTCGGCGATCGCGACTTTGTATGTCGTTTAGACCCCCAAATTAACTATAGGTCCTGTAAAATTCGATGAGGTAAGTAACCAATCGGTGTGTCGCTGAGTGGTTTGGTGAGGACAACTAATATTGCCGAAGGTCTACAAACTAAGCGGTTTTTAAAGGCCAAAGGTTTAAAATTTCAAACTCGTTCATATTCCCTCATTTTTAACTTCATACAATCACACCCGCACGTTAAATTTTTGATAGTCTTGCATTTTTATTTCTTTTTTCTCTTTGATCTCGTGCTCTGGGTGGAAAATGTTGCCGCCAAGATTTACAAATGTGTACTCTACATTAAAGGTTGGTTTTCCAAACCCCGAACACTTGTTTAGTGATTGACCTCAATTGTAATTTTTTAACTCTTATTAATGAGTGTTGAGCTTGTTCTGAAATCATAATTGTGTGCTTGTTTGCCTATTGTAGTCTTGTAATTGTGTCAAATCGCCTAAATTGTTCATTTCATGTGTTTGTGCTTTCAAATTGATCATTAATTTGTGGGTAAAATTTTTGTTGGGTCTAGTAAGGTGAATTTTGAGTAACTCAATTTTGCTAAATGACGTACTTTGCCCAATGATGAAGTGTTTGACGTCATACTTAAGGGAAAAATTGACAAATGGCAAATTCTTTCAAAACCGGGGGAAGGTTGAGTACCCCGGTGGCATGGTCGTACATGACTTAGTTTAATTTCATGAGTGTGTTGCTTGATTTTCTTTTGGGGGGATGCGGGTTTTATTTTTGGAAATGGATTTAAATTTGGCACATTAGGAAATTTAGAGAGCTGGGTCAAGCCAGCCAGACCACTTAACGGTTCGCCAATGTCCCCCTTTATCGTCCTTAATTTTGTGTTTTTGTTGAGTTTGAGTCTGTAACTTTCACCGGGAAGCCTAGGCTCGTCGAGTGCACTCGGAAACTCATTGAAAGTATCCCTTGATCGTCCTTTTTGCGCCCCTAACCCCTAAAATACACCATAACTTTTGGTGGGCTAGTCTTAACTAGCGCAATGGCCTTCCTATCGCCGAACTGGAAATTTTTCAAGACAATCCTTTCGACGAGCCCAATCTGGCTCGCCACAATAACACGACAACTCGCCAATCAATTTGGTGAGTCCTTCTGCATCTTGTATCTGCAATTTTCTTGAATTGTTTCTAACTATTTTCGATGTATTTCGCTGATATGACTAGGACCAACATGGACGATAGTGGTATTTTTCCCCGCAAAATAGCACGAGCATTGTTATTAATGACGGACCAGTTGGTCCTTCTGAAAAGTGGAAGAAGGCAACTCCTATGGGAGGCAAAGGGAAGACCAATACGTCCGCATCTGAGATACCGAAGAACATTTTTAGCAGCGAGTGGGAGTCTTTTGATTCTCAGGTTGCACTCTCCGAGCTTGATGATGACTGATCATTATAGTCCTAGCGAGCAGAGATTCGTGCATGGTCTCATCATGGTTCATCTAGTATCATGTAGGCTACGCCTCTTGTCATTGACTCCATGCCAGCTCCAGCACAGACGGTGGTTCCAATACCACCAGTTCAGGGTCCTTCTCTCTGGCTACTCAATAGGATAAATGTCAAGGGATTGAGGAAAATTCTTGAGGAGAAGTAATTGTCTACAGATGGATGGTCGACACGTACCCTCTGGTGTGGAACACACTCTGGTTAAGATTTGACATTTTCACAAGGTTGTGAGGCCCTGATATCCCCCCTTTTGTTCATGAGTTCTACACTACGTGTGTGACCTAGTACCCCAGGGAAGAAAGGATAGTGCCTTTAGACCGGTGAAGTATGTCATGGTCCGGGGGAAAGAAGTGTGATGCATCAGCGATCATATCAATGTTGTACTTGACAAATCTACTGGTTTGATAATGGTTTGCTCTCCTGATTTCGGAGACCACCCCAAGGTGGATTAAGGTGGGATCTCCCCTCGAGAAGAAGGACTTGAACATTGTTGCTTGGTATTGTTCCAGGTTCATTAGCAGTTCCATCATTCCCTCAGAGAATATTTCCATCTTCTGCCACCCAAAAACGGCCTATCTCTGATCGATCATTGTCAAGAAGCGGCTCAACTTGGGACATACCATTTTGAAGTAGATGGCCATGAGAGCCTAATAGTTATATATGTACTTCCCTTCTAGTCCTCATTACAAAATTATGTCGGCATGCTGGAGTTCCTCATGATTAACAGAGGGACATAAAGGTAACTCGCACATATTCCACTGATGTTCGATGCATAGAGGTTGAGTACAAATGAGATGAGGCAGAAAGGATGGTAGCAATTCAGGTGGATGCATCCCCTGAATTCGATGTTGAGGCTATACCTACAGAGGCATCTTTGCCTATTCCGGCCTCCTGGCCTTCAGTTAACCCACTTCTACTTCTTCCCAGGATTTTGGTTCTTCTGTTGTTTCGTAACCCACACAGGACCACTCATGCCATGTTCTTCAGGATGGGGCACCTAGATCATTCTGCCAATGTACGGGCTACCCAGCTCGAGGCCAAGGTGCCTTGGATGATTGAGCAAGCCATCTTAGATGCATTGTCACCCCTATGGACGTCGACTAATGATCTCACAATGAGAGTTGATATCTGTGAGTGAGGACATGGGACTACTTCAAAGGTGAAGACTTTGAAAGTTGCGGTTTTAGATTTGGGAAAGGATTTGTACTATCTAAAGACCATGAACTTCACTTTCCTTTTGGAGTCAGTTGTGGGTCACGATGGTCCAGCTAGTTCTTAGATGCCTTCGGCTACAAATGGATATATGCCTATCGATGATGTGAGAGCTGATGATTCAAAGGCATAGACGGATGAGGAGCAGTTGGATGCTTAGGAGGCAACCATCTATGAAGACCTACAAGATTTAGAGGAGACAATTGTAAAGTCGGTCATTCACACATTACTGAAAGAGACATCCATGTCAGTATCTAGTGGATCCAGTGTTGATTTTACATGTGGACAATGATGCCAAGGATCAGAGTGTTGCATAAGCCATTGATTCCCCAACAGATGGAGCGACTGTGTAGATAGGATTCTTCTTTACCTCTCTCTTGGTCGTTTTTATTGACCTCTAATAATGCTTGTTGCATTTGAGGACAACTGCTTTTTATTTGTGGTGGGGTGAGGTATTTCTATATCTATCTCTTGTGTATATATTGGGTTCTGCATTTAAAACTGTGTTTTGACGTTATCTTTTTGATGTTTAAGCTTATGGCTCCTGTTAATAAATGAAAATGATTTTTGACCCATCTCAAAATATTTTGCCACCTCTTGTTATGTGTGAATGTCGTTCTTCTTGTGTAAATATTAGTATCTGTTATGATCAATACTGATGACGTGAGTAGTGCTCTTAATCGAATAAAAATGAATGTGCAGCTACGAAAAGCAAAATGAAGTTGCACAGACAATATGTGAACTTTTTGCATCTATGACTAGCTGGTTATCGAATGGAGTTTCTTGTGATGAACATTGCACACTAGAGAAAGTGTTGAGTCTCGTTTGATATTGGTGTCAATGCCTTGTGTGATGATCTTACTTTGAACCTTGTGTGATAACACCTAAAATTTTCCTCGTTGGTCTGGTTGACTAAGTAATGCAAGCACTTGAAATGATCTTAGGCAACAATTTTGAAGAGTGAAACAATTTTACAATATCCCTCTTTTATGGCTAACCTTTTGAGATGTGTGAACCTTGCGTAAACCCCTTTGAGACTTATCCTTTTCTCGGAAGAAACTTGATGCAATTGTGACCCTCTTTATCTATTCCCCTATAATCCTAATAAAGTGTTGCTTGTTTGAATATCCAACTTGGTCCAAAAGCTAGTTGGGGTGTGGTGAAAAGAGAATGTAAATCAAGAAATGTGAAGAACTCCCTTTCTAGCCATGATCTTGAAAAAGATGGAAACCCCATATAGAAAAAAGAGATAGAAAAGAATTAAGAAAATAAAGAGAATGAAAAAGTTGTGAAATGAAGTTTTAAAGTTGCAACAGAAATGGGGTTTCCAAAAATGCATTTGAAGTTGAATTATGGGGTGAATTTTGAGCATGAGTAAGAATGCTGAAGAAAATGAAGAAAAGTGATGTTCAGACCACATTTCATGAGGGTAGCAACCACTAAGCCTAAATGTTCTTACCTTTACACTCAATCCCTTACAAGCCTTGGAAAACCCTTTTTGATCTTTAGTGAGCTGAAATGAATCTTAATCAAAAAATAAGGGCAAACCTATGGGTGAAGTTATGCATGTGTTTTATTTTTCTGAGTGTGAGATGTGTGTGATTCTGGAGCTATAAATTGTTGAAGAATTGTGTGTGAATATGGAATCATAATTCTTGTGAGGGCATTTGAGTACCTTTGTTGAGCTTGAACTTGCATTTAAAGCAAGTATTATGAACTTGAGCACTTTTGATAATAGTGAGTTAGAATTTGAATCTTTGAGTGCACAATTGATCCTTGCATGAGTAAATTGTGTCTTGTTGTGTGCATTGATGATTGAGTCTTATGTAGCCTTAATTGACACATCCTTTTTGAACTATTGAACTTGAATTTACTTGAGTACAAGCAAAAGCTTAAGTTGAGGGTATTGATGAGTCCAAGATTTAGACTCTTTTAGGGCTTTGTTTACATAGGCTTAGTCTCCTCAAATTCTTAATTTGTTCCCATAACTGATGTTAATTCCTTCATTTCTAGGTATATGGATTGAGGAACAAAGCAAGGAACTAACTTGCAAAAAGGAAAAAAACAAGTTGAAGAAAGGAAGAAGGAAGAGCATGAGGATCTCCAAGAGCACTTGGCGTATCTCCGAGTGTCTTAGATGAACGCCCAAAGTAACATACCTTGAGGATGTTGAGTACCACGACAAAAGGGCAATGAAAGAGACCAAAGGGAGGCTCGCCGAGTGGTTCGGTGAGTATGAATTACTTTGCCAATTGACTCTTCACAACACATTTGTGGCGACGTTTTGAGGGGTTGAAGAAATTCACTTTTGAGAAATTCGAAGTGGGTCTATAAAGTTCATCTAATTGGAGAAATGTAAAGACAAAATCACTTCTTACCCGATTGATGGATAATCAATTTGGTAATGATTTTTACTTTTTATGATGTCTAGCTAAAACCCCAATTCTTGGGTTGTGATTATGTGATTATGGGTTGATTTAGCTTATGGGTATTGATAATCGATAGTTTAAATTCTATTTAAAACTGAGTTCAATCATTACTTATGGTTTAACTTAGGAATGGTAGTTGCAAATGCAATTTTATGTTTGTGTTCTTGTCTTGCTCGCGAGAGAGGTTTTAGAACAAAAATATTAATTGATGGTTTGTGGGTATTGGGTTGACCTAGGTTCAGCTCAACAGAGTGAATCCTTAACAAAATCTCACACATTTAGCTCGAGAGTGAATAGATTAAGGTGTGGGTGCTCTTATTTTGTATGATTGTTGATGTCCGAGAGATATCAGTTGATTTAGGGTAAATGTTTCAAGAGAAAATTTACCTCCACTATAGCCTAGCCTACTCTTAATATCTAGCTATTTTCGAATAGTTGCAATTACTCATATGTCTATATTTTTCTATATCGACCACATCCCAAGAACTCGTCTCATTATTGTTATTTGTATTATTGTGAATGTTTGTAGTTGTTAATCAAAACCAAAATCCCCATTTAACATTCGTGTCAACCCTTAATTTGAATGATGTCTTTATTGGATAGTTTTTATCCTACGACGGATTCGACCATGTTCATACTTCTCAATTAAATCTGAAACATGTACCGCTCCCTATGGGATCTGACCCCAACTCATTTAGTTGGGTTTTATGCTAATTTAAGATCATTGGCGCTTAGAATTGGATGAAGTGTCTTTGAAATGTTATTAATCACGTCATCACAAAAACTGCGGCAAAAAAAAGTTTCAAAATTTTGCACAAAGAGTTGATTCAAAAAGTTAAAAGTCCTAACCATGTTACGTTTATTGTATTTGAGATTTCATCCCTTTCTTTGTAATTATGTCGAAAAGTCACATAACAATCCAAATAAAGACCTTCTGCTTAATTTTTAAAAATGACAAGTACTCAAGCAAACTTTTGGTGTTGATTATCATATAAGAAAAATATCATTTCATGTGATGGGATTGAAATATGAGAGAGTCTTATCAATAAAAACCCTCAAAGTTGAACTCGATATTCCAATGAGTCATTTATTTTATTTCTTTTCATAAAGGGATACACATTATTTCTTTTCCTTATATATCATTTTTTTAGAATTTTATTTGTGTTTATCTTTATTAAAATAAGGTAGAAATGCCTTCAAAATTTACTCCCATTTTTTCAACTTCACAAAGATAAAGTCTGACCAACATATCTAAAGTGACATGATTCTAGAAGGATGGATTTCAAAATAATTGGTTGCAATTGAGAGGTCGATTTAGTGATTAATTAGATGGGGAAATTATATATTTAACATAAGGTTCTAACTTTCAAAATCAGTTGAAGAGGTCTTCAAGGATAAAGGTTATGAGAATAGTCTAACTAGCCCAAAAAAATAGTCTATCCAAGCTCAAATTGACATCAAACATGAAAAAAAAAAAAAATCATCCTCAAAGCCAATGCCACAAACCAACACCAAAAAAATTCTTTTAAAAAAATCTCCCTTCTTTTTATTAACAAGGAAAATGTTTGTGACATGAAGGTTATCTTAAAACCTCAAATTTTAAAAATCATTGCAAGAAAGAAAAATTCATGCATCACATTTATATTTATTTTTTCCCGAGAATCAAAACATCCTAGTCTGAGACGTTTACTTTTTGCCATCCTCTTTTCGGATAAACACTTCCTAGAGACATCATTTTCTTATTTTCTCTTGTGAGATACACTTCCTAGTTTGAGACATTTATCATTTTGAAGTTTACCGTTAGTTATAACTCAGAAAACTCATTTTGTGAAAACTGGGCAAAAAGGAAATGTTGTTGTGATTCTATTTAAAGATTCTATTTAGCAGGATCTTTCTAAATATGAGAATAAGTACAGAATAACCCTCCTAGACTGTGAGATTTAGTATGCCAGACCCTCCTGCCAATGAAAATTGGTATAGCAAGACCCTCATAGACAATGAAATTAAGTATAATAGACACACACACGCGGATAATGTGATTAAGTGTAGCAGGACTCTCATGGACAATAGGATTTAATTTAGAAGGACCCTCCAGCACAATGAGATTTAGTGTAGTAGGACCCTCTTGGACAATGAGATTTAGTATAGCATGAACCTCCTAGACAATGGGATTTAGTGTAGCAGGACCCTGCAAGACAGTGGGATTAAGTATAGCAGGACCCTGGGGACAATGGGATTTAGTGTAGTTGGACTCTTCTAGACAATGTGATTTGGTGTAGTAGGACCCTTCTAGACAATGGGACTTAATGTAGTAGGACCCTCCTGGATAATGAGATTTAGTATAGAATGATCCTCCTAGAAAATGGGATTTACTGTAGCATGACCGTCTTGAACAGTAAGATTAAGTATAGCAGGAACCTGCAGGACAATGGGATTTAGTGTAGATGGACCCTTATAGACAATGGGATTCGGTATAGTAGGACCCTTCAGGACAATGGATTTAGTGTAGTCGGACCCTCTTGGATAATGGGATTTAGTATAGCAGGACCCTCATGGACAATGGGATTTAGTATAGCAAGACCCTCCTGGACAATGATATTTAGTGTAACATGACCTTTGCAGAACAATGGGATTTAGTGTATCAAGACTGTGACATCCCACCTTAGAAAAAGCTAAATTTGGAAAGCGCGTATTTGGAAATAGCTAAATTGAAATTTAGGCAAGTAAGTCTCCAATTGTGTGTTTTGAGTCAACTTCAAATGACCATAACTTTAAGCATATATCAAATAAAAGATCTCTGAATCCTCTTTTAATGCCACCGAGTCTAGTAAAATCCAAGTTCATCTAGAGAGATATACCCATCGGAATTTAGTATGTCTAGTTAAGGAAATATACCCAAATCAATAAGGGGTATTTTGGTGTTTTCCTTATCCCATCATCCCTACTCGTTTTGATTACCCAAAAGGGATCTAAAGTGATTGAAATTATTTTTCATAATTCAAAATCACGCTTAGGATTTTGGGAGGAGTTCAAGAGGAGGAAAAAAAGAGAACTTTAATTGATTGCCAAGTTGCCTGAGAATCGAGGATTTTTTCACAAAATTAAGGTATGTAAGATTTCATAGAGTTGGGTTCATTCATCTACCGACCCATAATTATTTTTTCACTTTCATTTCATCTATCGATTGAGTATATTGAGGATCTTGATGAAATTCTTTCGGTGTTGTTACTTATTCTTGAATTACAATGTTTAGTTGAGTTCTTGAGGAGATGATCTTGTCAATAAGCTTTTTTCTTGAGGGTTTTTAAGTATATTTTAATGTATTTAAGTTAGGTAAACGAATATAAGAAAATGTTGAAGAAATCATTCAATTCAATGGGAATTAAGGCCAAAAATAAATAAGAGACTTTTAATGGGTTTTCAAGGAAAGGGGCTGGCGTGCCGCGCCATAATGTTTGATCTATAGCTTAGGGGTTGGCGCCTTGCACCACTCAGTGTGTCAGGGTAGCCTGCCCCACCATATTTTCACCGTTCGACCCATCTAAGTCATTTTTAAGTGTACCTCCACTCCCTTTTTGATGTTACTATTCTAAATAACATTTAATCATCACAAAAACCTTCAGATCATTAATCTTAACTCTTTAAATCATAAATTCAATTCAAGAAAAGATTAAAGTAGAGTTTTGTCACGACCCGAGAGTATACCCTAGAATATTTGGTATTCTCAAAATGTGGCACGGCATACTCGACCTCTCATATGTCTTGAACAAGCCCTTTGAAATCATTCATCGCATATGTATATATGAAAAGTAGTGGCGGAATTAAAACTTTTCAACAACAAATGAACCATAGATCAAAATCTCTTTCACAGAAATCATAGGAAAAGGCTAAATCTCATTGGAACCATCTTAGACACACAAATATCTTGGGTCACAGTCCATACATCAACAAAATAGTAAATAACAAAGTCTAATACAATGTCTCATAACAAGGAAACTAAACATGACCAAGTCCTCAAATCAATTTAGAATATACCACAACTTGCTTGAATGGATTCTAACTCCAAGCCTCACTTCAAGTGACTCCTCTCAATTTCCACCTATACCTTTAGAGATAATATATGGAATTATTACATTAGAATGCACTAAGTATGGTGACATGTGATTAAAACCATGCTAAAAGGACATTTTAGATGTAATATGCTTTCATGCTCTGTTTGGAGAAAACCTGTTACACCCTAAAAATGAGCTAGGTTGAACTAGAGTCTAACACTTGTATCATAATATTTTGAAGTCATAAAACGGTTAATAATAGTTTTCTTAGGCAGTATATAAAGTTTGGAAGTGTTTGGAGGTAAAACGTCCAAGAACGTCCAAGACGTCCGGAAACTAGTCGAAATTAAACTAGTGTGTCGTAGTGTTTTGTAGTGATGTTTTGGGGGATGGTTTGAGGGTGAAATTGAGTATGGATTTTTCCTACGCGTATACTGATATACAAAGGATCTAAACGCCTAAGAATGACGCCCTGCGTACCAACAAAAGGGTCCCAAAGAGGACCCAATTATGGGACTACCAAGCTGCCACGCCAGTCAGATTCTGGTAGTGGCTGCGCGTCGCACATCTGGCACTTAAATGGGAAAAATCTTTCCCTGCAACATGGGGCTTTCACGAACCATCTGTCTCAAAATTTTCCACAAACAAGATCTGAAAATGCATCCGCGACGCGCAGTAAACTCCCAGGTTTGGTTGCGTTATTTTTAAGTCATATTTGAGTTGGTTAAAATGTCTAATAAGTGCATGGGTCTTTTGAGTAATTTGAGGATGACTTATTTACTTTATTGAATCTTTTTAAGTCCCTAAACTCACCAATCAAAGCTAAACCCTCAACTCAAAACAAAACCTCTCCATTTTTCTCTCAAAACCTCCATTGATGAAGGTTTGAAGCTCCAAGGAAGAAGACTGATTTTCTCAAGTTTTCTCCATCAATTTTGTGGGATTTTCATCACAATTAAGGTAAGGTTATTCATCATTGAAATCTCTTTCTTCAAGGAGTCAATTCCAGTGATTTCAAAGATGATCAAAAATATGAATTGTTCAATTGTGAAATCTATCCATGGGTTCTTGCATTAAAGGTTTTGAAACATTGTATTATGATTTAATTGATGTTAATTTGATAGTTCTAACCTAAAAAAACTCTACGATCCCATGCAAACCATGTACTTCTAGTTTTGACTACTTTATGGGTGAATTGATTATGTCTTAATCCTATTGAATTATTCTGTAGATTGATTAGGGTTGTTGAATTATGATAGAAACATGCTAGAATTGCTAGTATTCTTCCCTAATTTCATAAATCTATGTTGAATTATCTTTGATTCATTATGTATTGTAATTATTGGGTTGAATTGATGATCATGGCCATGGGTAAGGACCTTTGAGTATTGTGTTGGATGAATTGGCTATGGATTGAAGTTGTGAGGTTGGATTCTTGGTATGTTGACCTAACTTTCTCTATATTGTGTAGTCTAGTTCTTAGATTATGATGATGTTTGTTATGGTCTACTTATGGTGGCGGTGATTATGTGTTATACTTTTGATTTATGTGGCCTTGTCGGCATTACTTTATGAATTGTGAATGATGTGGCCTCGTCGGAATTACTTTATGCATTATGGTTTTATCATGTTATAACCTGATTATGTGGATATTATGAATGTCATGATGACTTATGTATTTATGTGGAGTCAAAGCATGAGTTCTTCTAGTTGATGACGTGTGTCTCTAAGTAGACTATAGTGTAGTCATTATGTAAATTACTTGATATTAAAGTACCTATAGATGATATTGGTTATACCTATGTTATTCTAGAATGATATGATACTTGTGATACTTAGATTGATGATACTATAGTGTTGAGTAGGATGACCTATAGATGATATTGGTTATACCTATGTTCTTAGAATGATATGTTATATGTGATATGGTGAAGTATGTGTGTGTCTTGTTTCTGTATACTTTTGTCCCTTACTTGATACATATACAATGTGAATATGATTTCTTGACTTAGTATGCTAAAGCCTCTTAGCCTTGTTTGTGATTGAGATGTGACCTTGAACATTGCTTAAAAGGTCCTTTATGTGGAATCTTCAACCTAGTTGGAAGGTTGTGATATCCTTGAAGTGGAAAGCCTTAATGGTATCCTTCTTTTGTGAATGGTGGACTTAAGGTTGATTGGATGGAACTACATGAAATCATCCTTAGGAAAGTCATTGAGCTATCCTCTTGACCATTGTAGGTAGCCTTAGTGGACCCTCTTTGGAAAGGTGAAATATGATTGGGTTATGACCTAGATATGGAACCTCTTCATGTGATTATTTATGTAAATTACTCTATGATAACAAAGGATAGAACCGAGTGAGTATGCTTGGGTAGTAGCTCTAGTTAAGGATGAGGCTAGATTACAAAGGACCCCTCGATATTCCTTAACCATGTGCCTACATGAGATGTGTCCAAGTTCTACCATTGAAAAGTAGAACACCCTCCATCGGAGTAGGTTTATGACTCCGGATTCCATGCATACCTAGTATGGTCTATGTCGATTATTGTATATTTTCATCATATGGGATACCTACTAGTATTGGACAAGTTCTATGAAGTTTAGGTAGTGGTATGAGACGCTATCTAGACATTGCACGATTAGGCTTTGAATATATTTGTGAGTCCCTAGGTATTTTCCAAGACCATTACTTGAATGTCCTTATGTGTTGAATGTCTCAATGAACTAATGAAGATAATGACTTAAGTTGGAAAGTATGTTAATGACTAAGTACTTACCTAGAGTAGTTTAACGATTGCTTGGATAAAGTATGAAGGGTGCATAGGAATGGTCACTTCAGGTTTTATCTAGGGAAGTCCTAAGAATGACTCCAGATAGGGAAAGTAAATTGAATAGTAGACATGATCTAAACTTAGGTAGTTTTAAGAATTATTTAGGTAATCTTGTAGAGGGTGTATGGGTGGTCTTTTATTGTGTTACTTAAGTAAGTATTTTGACAAACTTTGGGAAGAGAATGTTATATATGTATATGCTATTACGTGTAGTGAGAATGATGTTATATTAGGTAGTATAAAGGATCTCTTAGGTATGTGTGAAGGTATTGTATGGGCGGTCTCTTCATAACTCACTTAAGTGAGACTTAGAATCACCTCTTGTAGGAGGATCTCATGTCTATATGGTGTGATGTACGCCTGATGCTATTTGTGATGTTTGATACTTATATGTGGCTCTTATACTTATAATATGAAGTTTTAAGCAAAAAGAGCATATTTCTAATAAATGTCCATTTCTCATGATTTTATGCATTAAGACATACTTAGTACAAGCGTTTGTACTAATTCCATATATTTTGTTATATCTAAATGTGTAGGTAGAAGGTGAGAAGGATCTTGAAGGAAAGCTTGGATTCTAGTTATCGTTCAAGCAAAGTTGAAGTATGTCCTCACTTACTCGAGGGCATAATCATCTTTTGATGTCTTTTAATTCAAAATATTTTAATAGACTAAGTATTTCTATATTCGTATTGTATGGGCCATGTCCCAAGTATTCTTGAGTCTAAGATTGACATATGTTGAGATTTAGTGGTTTCCATGATTTTAATATGAAAAGATGTTTTAAATATTTTGGTGTGAAAAGTCTTAATTCTGCACTACTTTTCATACATGTATGCAATGAATGATGTCAAAGGGCTTGTACAAGACCTCCGAGAGGTCAAGTACGCTGTGTGACGATTCGAGAATGTCCTAACGTCTAAGGGGTACTCTCGGGTCGTGAAAAAACCTCATATCATAAGTATAAGAATCACTTACAAGCCAACATATACATATAACACATATTCCAAGTAATCCAAAACATACCATGTTCAACACTTAGAAACCATACAAGTACATATACCTCCTACCAAAGGTCCTCCTAAGGCTCACTTAAGTAAGATATGAAGCGGCCGCCCATACATCCCCTTTACACACACCTAAGTGATCCTCAAGGTTTCCTAAGATAAGATTATTCACTTTATTCAATTAAACCCCTACCTAAAGTTACTCTAAGACTACCTAAGTAAGACATGAAGAGACCACCCATACACCATCTTCAGCCTACCTAAGCAATCCTTAAAGCTACTCTAGATAAGTATCTTTTTGTTCACATGCATAACTTAAGTCAATCAATAGTCATTAAGACGTTTAAGAGACATTCACATTTAGGAGACTTCACATAATGGTCTTAGAAGACCTAGGGAAACTACATACTAGGACCTTCAAAGCCTACTCGTGCAATGTATAGATAGTGTCCCATTCCACTATCTACACTTTGTAGAACTTATCAAATACTAGAATGCATCCCACGTGATGAGAATAGGCATTACCCGACATAGACCATACTAGCTAGAAATGGAAATGCTGAGTCTACCCTACTCTGATTGAGAGAGGGTGTTCTACTTGCCAAGGGTAGAACTAGGACACATCCCATGTAAGCACATGGTTAAGGAATATGAAGGGTTTCTTTGTACTCTAGTATCAACTTAATTAGAGTCACTCCCCTAGCATATTCACTCGGTGCTAGCCATGTTCTCATAGAGTAAGTTCAATCACATAAGAAGCATATGAAAAGGTACATATTTTAGTCACTACCTAGTCATAACACTTCTACCAAGAATGGGTTCAATGGGGCTTCCACACAATGGTTACAAGGATATCTCAATGACTTTCTTAAGGATGGGTTCATGTCATTCCAGCCAACCTACCCTAAGTCCATCATTCACACGAGAAGGACACCATTCCGGCTTTCAACTTCAAGGATATCATATTCTTTCTAGTTATAAAGAGTTAATGACCCTCTTAACTATGTTCAAGGTCATATTTTAATCATACATACACGTGCATGACAAAGGTGCTTAAACCTTCTAAGTCAAGAATTCATATTCACACTCTTCATGTATCAAGTACAGGGACATAGGTCTACAAAAACAAGACACACATATCATCATCTTATCACATGTACAATAACATTCAAGTAGCACATAGGGTCAACTAATTATATTTACAAGTCACCCTATTCATTTCTATAGATACATCTATTATACATCATAAGACTCATATAGTCAACTAGGAAGAATCACACTTCAACATCAAGTGTACACATATAAGGTATCACTATAGCCTGTCATGATCACTTATCATCAATTAGAAGAGCACATTCTTTGACTTCACATATATACATAAACCGTATAAGCCTTCACAATTATCACTTATACAAGTTATAACATGATAACATCACTATTCATAAAGTAATGTCGACAAGGCCACATTCTTCACAATTTTAGCACATAAGCACCGCCACCATAAGTGAACCATACCAATCATTACAATTCAATTCCTATACTACACAACATAGAATATATTAGGTCAACATACCTCAATCCAAACCACTACTCAAATCATAAAATTATCCAACATGATACAATATGAAAATCATCAACTTAAGGCAGCCTATATACAATTCTAATATGATTCTTACATAATTCAATAGCCCAAAGTAATCTACACAAGAATTCAATATAATAGAGCTAAGGTCAAATCACTCATGTTATAGCCAAAATTCGAAAATCATGATTTTAAAGGATTCATGGAGTTTTTTATCAAAAATCATCAAATTAACATCAATTCAATCATAAATAATTAATTCAGATCATTTTATGCAAGAACCCACGGCTAGAAGTCAAAATAGAAAATTTCATGTTTTGAGAAGTCTTAGAAAAGTCTTTGAAGTTTGGCTCCTTGAAAAAAGAGAGTTCAAGGATGAAACATCATACCTTGATTTGTGATTAGCCACAAAATTGTGAAGATTTGATGGAGAAATCAATCTCCAAGCTCCCACTTTGCTTCAAGCTCCAATGGAGTTCTAGAGAATTCTATTTGGGGTCTTCGGGTTTTAATTTGAAGGATGAACTCAACTTGGGGTTCTAGACTTATAAAGTCACTTAAATACCCAAATATACCTTAAGTAATTGCCCATTTTATTTTAAGAATGCTAGGTGAAATTCCCAAGTTGCCCTTGCCTTGGCCGAGACAACTGCACGAAATCTACTGGTGCCAAACGACGGCCCTTAGATCAATCGACGGGATGTGATGGCACTTCGTAATTTTGGTCCAAGAGGGGTATATTGGGGTCTTAAGCTCCCACACTAAGTATGGGGATACTCCCCAATCGACGAGGTGTCAACGGGACAGCGGTTCGTTGTTTGGCAGTCGTTGGTTGGGACTGCTTTTGGCAGCTTTGACCCACAAGTTGGGTCCTCCTCAAGGACCCTTAGGGTTTTCCTTGTGGAGTCGTGCCCAAATGTTTCCAACCTAAATACGTACGTCTGGTGTTAGGAACCTTTTCTATCAATGAACTCAAACAAACACGTAAAACATGCAAAGGCACACTAAAACACACAAGCACGTCTCAACTCTAACTTACGAACGTCTTGAATATTCTTGGAAGTTTGACCTCCAAACACAACAAAACTCTATACACTACCTCAAAACACTATAATTAACCAATTTAAGACTTTATAACCTCATGACACACATGTTAGGATCTAGTTTCACAAAGTTTGTTTTAGGGTGTTACAAGTTTGAGAGAGCCTTTTGAGTTATTTGGAGAAATCTTTTACAAATTTAAAAACCTGATTTAAGACATCAGTACTTGAGTATGAGGATGAGGGGAATTGAGTATCATTTTTTCAAATTTAATATATGGGGACTCAATTCTCAAGAGTAAATGTTTTTACATTTAAAATATGAGGTAACATTGATTTCCAAATGAGTTCATGAGGAGTTTTGAGTACAATTTCATTTAATAGAAACCTTTTGAGTAATAATTTCATAGTTTGAGGATGAGGAAATTTTTCTAAACATATGACAGAGTTATGTTATTGGGATTAGTATTGAGAAGCGATATGGGAATGAGTTCAAACAACTAGAAGTCCTCATAAACAATGTAGACAACGTGGGTATAAAGGTTAATACTTTTTAGATAATTTCTTATTGGCTTTAATCATATCTTGTGGATCCACTTATTTGAGGATTTATTATATTCCGTCAAGGTACATGACAGTTCTGGCAGTGTGGATGAGATGTTGTGTCATCACATAACTCAAACTGATAGTTGACTTGTGGAGAATCTCCCAAATAAGAGTAAAAAAGTTTTATTGTATTTTTATATATATTGAGTTACTATTTAATATTTCAAAAGCTTTCTTTATAATCAGTCTTATTGTTGTTTTTATAATGAACTGAGTTGAGTACTTTTGAGTTCTTGAGTATCTTTTATGCCTCTTAACTATCATTGATTCCAGTTAAGTTGAGGTGAGTATTGTCTCCTTTTATTAGTTCAAGCTTGCAGGTTATGTTCAGTGTTGCCCATACATGATGGTACATTTCATGTACTAATTTCATTTGGCATGCATCTTTCATGATGTCAATACAGATAATTAAGGTCATCAACAGGCACTTCATTGATACCACTTGCAGTTCGAGTTAGCTTCTGGAGTATTCCATTTACTTTTTTAAGATTTGTTAGGATGTCGTGGGTCTTATACTGACATCCATAATTGTCTTTTTGAGGCTTCATAAATAGATAATAGTGTTCTGAGGAGTCTTTTCAATTTATTTCGTTGGATATTTTAAATCCTTGAGTTCCCTATTTCTGGCTAGGTGAATACTACTATATATTATGAGTTATTTATTTGAAAAATTTGATACGCTCAAACTTACTTCTCAAATAAGAAGTAAAGCGGTCGTATCAAGTAAAGAACCCAACTAATGAGGTTGGGATCGATACCACAAGGAAAATAGTTCAGACTTAACTTTATTCTATTATTACTACTATTTAGTCAACTATTTTCCTGGAAAACAAAAGACAAAAGGGGGGGGGGGTTTAAATTAATAAAAATGATTAACTAAATTAAAGTAGACAACTAACAGATTCAAATCTTTTAATCAGTTAATAAAAGTAACTAGGCTTAAGTGTTCCCCACAGGTTCCTAACTTGATAATTCTAACTATAACAATTTTTTCCTAGTATCTTGCATGTAAAGTGATAAGTTATGTATCTCTAAATCCTTGGTTCGGCATCTAGAAAATTTCACTCCGCACCTTGGTCTGGCTACGTGTGTTGCTATACTAACCCTTATCTTTACCTCATATTAAGCATTGTATTTGATATTTGACTAAGTTATTACCTCGTACCAACCGACACTAGCCTATTAGATAGTATACACTAAATCTATGTTGATAATTCTTTTCCTATTATCTACCTCCTTGGTCCGGCAAGTAGCATTAAGGCGAGTTCTAACGTTGGCCACCCGTTAAAAAGACTTCTACACGAAAGAATTATCAATACATGCAAGACACTGTTCTAGAATTGTTATTTTAGTTAGATTTTACCTTATTGTTCACCCATGGTTCCCACAATCCTAGTTATGGAGTTTAGTTACCCATGGTCATAACCACACTATTCATATTTTTAATATAAGAATTCATGCACTTACTTTAATGAGAAAGAATAAAATCCAGAAATTCACTTGATTAATCAATAAAATCACCAACAATCAATTCCAGAAAAAAATGTATCAATTACTGAAATTAATTCTTCAATACTTGAACAAGAGCACTAAAAATTGTCCAAAAGTCTAACCCCAAAAACGAGGTTTTTCGAACTATTTTTAATAAAAACAAAACCTAATAAAATAAGGTTTCTAATTAATGAAAATCTGTCCAAACGCGTCTGAGTCGACGGACCTCGTGACGGACCGTCGTGGGCACAACGGACCATCATGGCCTCCGTCGTCCCATACTTCACAAATTCTGCTGCTGCTTCTTCATTACCCTCGATGGACAGGTATGACAGACTGTTGTAAGCACGACGGTCCGTCGAGGCGCTCCGTTCCATAATACTCAACTTCTTGGAATTTGGGTACTGGACTACTCTCTGATCATTACGACGAACCAGCAGGACGGACTGTCATGGCTATGACGGTCCGTCATGAACTTCCGTAGTCCCACACTTGGTCAGACTTCCCCATCTTTCTTCAGCAGCTTCTCTCCTCACTACGATGCCACCTACGGACCGTCACAGCCTCGACGGACCGTCATATGCTCCGTAGGTGGTCTCTTCTGCATTTCTTGCTCAAAACTCCCGCGTTCATCTTTGGACAGATTTCCTGCAAATAAAGAGAAACTTACATAAAAAATCAATACAAAAAGGCTTTAGACACACACTAAACTTAAGGAAAAAGAATTAAAAGTACCGTGAAACCACGGTACATCAACACCGTCAACTTAAATTCGTTGTTTGTCCTCAAGCGACGCACTGTGACTCACTACAAAATCTTTGTACAAGAGTATCCACATTTTAGCTTTCGCAATCATTTGACTATAAATCCCGATCATTCTCATTATGTTCATGCATGTTATCACTATTAGGCTTGAATTATGTGGAACCAAACCATGACACTGACTCACTACGCACTGACACCTATCCTCTTCAATTTCTCACCAAGGTGCTAATATTTCCGATATTGCAACTAGTGTACTCACTTCAAAACAACATCCTCATTTTTCACACAATGATTTCAGTTTGAGTAAAAGGATTACTTTTCAACACTCACTCTCAGAACAAGTTCACAACTCATTTATACATATTGCCATAAGCTTACCCTTATTTTCACTGCTTTAAGTTTGCCATACAACTCTTAGGATCACAATAGGACTTTCTTAGCTTGTAACATAGGCTCAGGGTCAGGTAGGGTATATTTAAGTATACTTTAGTGACTTGTTGTCCTCCTTGACATATCGGCTAAGCGTAGCACCTTTTTATCATTTTATTTCGCCCTATTTCTCAATTTTCTTTTCACCTTGCCGTTTTCCCTTTCTTATCCTTATGTGTAAGTGACTTTTCTCTTTTCTTGTGTTTATTTTGTTTCATATGTATACATTATTTTTATATATATATATTATTATTTTTTTATAGTCACTTCTGTTTTGTTCTTTCTTCCTCTTTATTCTTTCAACCCCACTTTCCGGGGTTTTCCTTATAACAGCCACCCTCAACTCATGATTTTTCCATGAGTCAAGGTTCACAATACCCATGGTTGGGTCAGGGCCAAAACAAGGTTGCTTTCTGCATTAGCCACCCTCAACTTATGCTTTTGGCATAAACTGAGGTGCACATGTCCAAGGAGGGACCAGGGCCAACACATTGTTCCCAGAGAAGATCATTTGGGGTGAAAAAGAAAGATCTATTTTAAGCTCAATTCATTTGGATCAAAAAGGGATTAACTTCATTTGGTTTTCTGTTATTTTTAGGCTCAAGATTGACTATTTCGAACAAGGGACTATGATCCATTCCTAATTGTTTATTTTGGCTTACTTTCAGCAAGACTAACCAGGCAAGTTCTAGCTCAGTATCAATGGTTGATCATTCGGATTTTCCTCACACTCACTTGACATCTCGTTACACTACCAAATTATCACACACCTAGTTCGAGTCTTAGATTCAGGGTCATGCAGTAGTGTATCTCTATGTCATGCTTAGAGCCACACATTTATCAATTACTATGCCTAGTCATTGCATCATATTCATTACATCGGGATATCATTTCAGTTTTAGCCATCATGCTTCAGAGTTATACTATGTACACAAGATATAAACATGCCGATTCAACAATAAAAGTAATCAATCTCTTGGGGGAAAGGAACACAGGCAAGAAAACCCCAAGAGAGGATCGTGAATTGGGCTACTCAGACTTCACCCTAACATTCACTTTCCATTTACCCCACCCACAACAAAAAAAATATGCAATTGTCCCCAATGCATAAAAAACTAAAATACGTGAATGGTAGGTGAAGCAAACCTGAGGCGCAAAGCGCCGGCGATCAGCAAGCTGGTGGGTCCGGTTCCTCGGAACCCACTCCCTCCATAGTCTGCACACCCTCAGTAGTGTCCTCAGCAGAAACAACACTATCAGTAGTGCCTCTCACTGTCTCCACAACTCTGGATCTAGACGCCCCGGCAGCTAACTCTACAGCCCTCAACGTACGGTCCTCCTCATCGGCAATCGAGGCTCTCCTCGCAGCCTCCATCTCACGGCGCTCCTTCTTCCTCGACCTAGCCTCATCCTCCTCTCGACCCCTGCACCTCTTGGCATGCTCTCGTGGGGGAGGTGGTGGAATATCAGAAGTGGCAAATAGAGCAGCCATCACTGTGTCCTCAGCAGGCTCTGCAGAAGGGGCCTCAGACTCAGGCACCCTAGCCTCTAGTATCATATCAAGATCTGCTCGCAAACTCTCAACCGCAGCCTGAAGGGTCGACACGTCCGCCGGAGGGGTTGGCCGAGCTAGCACCCGCAACTCAAAAGCGTCTAAGCGCTGATGAACCTCCGAGATCTTCCTCTCTGTGTGCTGTGCCATCTTACGCTCCAAGCGCTCCTCCGCCTCAGCAACAGACCTCTGCATCCAAGGCTGGATGTGATGCAGAAGTGTGGCCATCTGAGCCTCTAGTTTCTGGACCCTAGCAAGTGGGACCAGAGCGGGGAAGGGGCTGAGCGAGAAGAGCTCGGGGCAGTGCTACTACCGGGATAGACTCGACCGGGGTAGTGTCAGTGGGTGCAGAAGCAGCCTGGGTAGCCGCTTGAGCATGCGCTACAGTATCTGCCAGGTTCTCACCAAGTGGAGGCATCTTGGGCGGGGCCCTCTGCGTGGAGCCAACTCATTGGCCTCATCCCTGATGAGGCCGATATCAACATTGCCCTGCGGGGTCTTGAGCTGATCAATGTGCCAGATGGGCACACCTGCGGACCTGCATAAGGAAAACACCATGCACGGAAAAGGGTAAGTCGTGGTGACCTTGAAAGCCCTCTCGTGCATGACCGCCTGAAGAAGCCAAGCGAAGTCAACCTCAAACCCTGCCATCATCGCTGCTATCAGAACTGCGCGATCCCATGTAACTATATTATCTGCAGCAGTGGGGGAGAGGCAGTGGCGGACAATCAACCATAGAAACTTGGCCGTGAAGGTCAAGTTAG
Organism: Solanum lycopersicoides; assembly: GCA_022817965.1. Classification (NCBI taxonomy): domain Eukaryota; kingdom Viridiplantae; phylum Streptophyta; class Magnoliopsida; order Solanales; family Solanaceae; genus Solanum; species Solanum lycopersicoides. The sequence continues at coordinate 47,418,673 of CM040627.1, read as the reverse complement.
CCTTCCTGATGGCTCCCTTCGGCTCCATTACCCAGTCAGCAGCCTCTCCATCAATGGATAAGTGCTGGGCCATCCACCTCTTGGTGGTCTCTCTCAGCGATGGCTCACGCAAGAACCCCCTCTTTAACAATTTGCCACCGGTAGTCGAACTCGGCGGTGAGAGGGTCCTGGTGGCGTCAACATCCTCGCCGTACAGATACCGGCGGATGGCTGGCAGGGAGATATCGACCTGTATGCCGCGGACTCTGACTGATCAAGTGGGGCCTGTTTGGCGGGGCAGCCCGCCTATCGATCTGTGATCGGAGAGTAGCCACATAAGAGGCGTAAAACTCTCGGACCAACTCCTCACTGTATCGGCCCAAAGCACGAGCCGTCCACTCTAGCCGGTGTCTGGTGAAGAGAGTGTGGATATCCGGCATGGTGGGAAGACTACCCGTAAGGACCCGCCTCTCCAGTGTAAGGGTCCGTGTCATGACGCCCTTATCATTTAGCAGCTTGGCGTCTGAATACACTTGGTATTGCCCGTCGACACACCACCGGTTGGGCTGGTCGGCAACCCGGGCAGGAACTCCAGTCGGTGAGCCTGGAGTGGAATCAGTGCTGTCAGCCTCATCAGACGAGGTAGACTGTGCAGCTGTGGCGGGTGCAGAGGCTTCTGCGGACCCGAAGGCTTCCTCCGACCAAGAAACTTTTAAGGAGCCAGACGCTCCTTCATCTTGTGCAGCTGACCCAGAAGGTGTGCCAGTCAGTGTGCGCTCGTCATCAGACTGGGAGGCAGTGACTACGCCGGACGCCACCTTCTTGGGCGTGGCTCTGGTAGCACGTGCAGCACGTGCTGGAGTGGCAGTGCCTGGGGGCACGTACTCAGGATCATGCTCATCATCAGAGCCTATAACCATGCGGGCAGACGGGCGACGGACTTTGAACGCCCACGTGCGTAAACTCGATCTTGTTTTGTGCCATGGAGATAGTACCTGTAAAGAATCATTATTAGTACTAGAAGGAGCAAACAAGACAAGCAAAAACGAGACAAATTACAAATAAGATCAAAGCTGTAATGACATCTCTGTAGTAGCAGTGAAACACGACGGACCAGTTGACGGCCCGTCGTGAGTACGACGGACCGTCGTGAGTACGGACCGTCATGGGGTCCGTCATGTATTACTTAAAACAAAATTTCATTGCAAACCCTCAGAAGAAAAGTCTTTGACAGTTATGACGGATAAGCAGGACGGACCGTCGTGATCATGACGGTCCGTCGTAGATGTCCGTCGTGGGGAACTTAGAAAAAGTATGGAGACCCTTAGGAGAGGGATCTCTGACCGTCATGACGGTTGTGCAGGACGGACCGTCGTGGGTACGAAGGTCCGTCGTATAAGTCCGTAAGTTGATACTTGGAAAAAATTGGAGACCCTTAGGGCTGAGGTCTCTGACAACCATGACGGTTGTGCAGGACGGACCATCGTGGGTACGACGGTCCGTCATAGATGTCCGTCAGTGGACACTTAGAAATGGTTTGGAGACCCTTAGGAGAGGGGTCTCTGACAACTATGACGGTTGTGCAGGACGGACCGTCGTGGGTACGATGGTCCGTCATAGATGTCCGTCAGTGGACACTTAGAAAAAGTTTGGAGACCCTTAGGAGAGGGTCTCTGACCGTCATGACGGTTGTGCAGGACGGACCGTCGAGGGCACGACGGTCCATCGCATATGTCCGTTGGTGGACACTTGGAGAAAACAAATCGTGGGTGTTGGACAGACCCTATGACGGTCGTCGTGGGTACGACGGTCCGTCGTCGGGGTCTCGTTCTGTCAGTCAGTGACAGAACTGAGGATGCCACAACATCCCCTGTGATTCAAATGAAAGACTCCATATTAACCTACATATTTCTAACCCAATTACCTATCAAACTAGCAATGCTAAGGCACCAATTTCTCGAATTTTAACAAGGTAATTTGTGGGACTATTAACCTAGGTCAGACAAGATTGGATCAAAGATCAAAGACCCACCAAAAAAAAGAACAGGCCAACAGTAAATAAAAAACTATAATGTAGTGTAAATGGGTAGAGATCAGAAACACATACCTGAGAAGAGGAGAAAACAAGCAAGTGAGGCACTCAGCTATGAAGATCAGAAACACAGCAGCAGACTCCGACCAGCAGAAAGGAGATTGGGGAAGGGGAAAATGAGAATGTGGGTATTTGGTGAAGTGATGGTGGATCAGTTGAAAGGGAAGAGGATGAGGATGGAAGGAAGTTGAAAAGGGAGGAAATGGGAGATAGAGGGAAAGAAACGGTTGAAATGAAGGGGTGGGGAGTTTTAAAAGGTTTAAAACTTTTAAAATTCCCCAGCCGGGTCGGGTCGGGTTGCTGGTTAATGACGCGACGAGTCCCGACGACGGTCCGTCACACGTGTGACGGTCCGTCGTGGGTTCCGTCGCGGGTGCCCTAATTTTAAAAAAATAGACAAACTTACCTGGCACGACGGATTCTGTGACGGTCCGTTGCAAGCGTGACGGTCCGTCGATGGATCCGTCATTGAGTGTTTCAGACCAATTTCTGCAGATTTTTCTGGTGATGTGCTACCTGCAAAGTTAACACCCATTAAGCTATTTCTATGTGTTTGACTGGAGACTTAGTGGACACGGACCCTAAACTACGCTCTAGCCAACACTTCTAACAAAACGAAAAACAAAGAAAATGCGACTATTACTAGAGGATACATATTGTGTTGCCTCCCAACCAGCGCTTGATTTAACGTCGCGGCACGATGGAGGATACTCGATTACTCAGACTTCATCAAGATGGTATGCCTCGATCACTTCATTCGCCGATTCAGCATGCCCCAAATAGATTTTTATTCGTTGTCCGTTCACCTTAAACCGCACACCCTCCTTGTTTTCCAACTCAACTGCTCCGTGAGGGAATAGTTGGGTGATCAAGTAAGGGCCAGTCCATTTGGACTTGAGCTTGCCCGGAAACAAACGCAACCTAGAATTGAATAAAAGCACCAAATCTCTAACTATAAAATCGCGTTTCTCAATCTTCTGGTCATGGTATTTCTTCATCTTTTCTTTATAGAGGGCTGAACTTTCATAAGCTTTTAGGCAAAATTCATCGAGTTCATTCAACCCATTTAACCTCTTTTCTACAGCTTCATTCCAATCCATTTTCAACTTCTTTATAGCCCACATGGCTTTTTTGCTCTAATTCAACCGGAAGATGACAAGCTTTCCCATATACAAGTTGGTATGGGGACATACCAATGGGAGTCTTATACTCTGTCCGGTAGGCCCAAAGAGCATCATCGAGCCTCCTTGATCAATTCGTTCTACTAGCGTTCACTGTTTTTGACAAAATCTGTTTGATCTCCCTATTTGACACCTCAACTTGCCCACTAGTTTGAGGATGGTAAGGAGTGGCCACATTATGGCGAACCCCATATTTCTCCAATAATCCCTTAAACAATTTGTTGCAAAAGTGGGATCCCCCATCACTAATAATTGCCCTTGGGGTACCAAATCGAGAGAATATATTCTTTTTCAAGAATGCAGTGACACTCTTCCCTTCATTGTTTGCGAGGGCGATAGCTTCCACCCATTTAGATACATAATCAACCGCTACTAAAATATACTTCATTCCATGAGAACTCACAAAAGGACCCATAAAGTCAATACCCCAAACATCAAATAATTCAATCACAAGAATGGGGTTTAGAGGGAGCTCTTGCTTTCTTGAATGCCGCCATCCCTTTGGCATCTATCACATGCTTTGGCGAACTCATGAGCATCTTGATGAATAGTTGGCCAATAGTAACCACATTGTAAGATCTTATGAGCGGTCCGGATACCACTATGATGTCCACCAACGGGTGAGGAATGGCATGCCTCTAAAACACTCAACATCTCAACTTCTGGCACACAACGCCGAATAAGCCCATCGGCACATCTCCTATATAAGTATGGTTCATCCCAAAAGAACTTCTTCACATCGTACATGAACTTTTTCCTTTGATGAAAGGACAAGTCCGATGGAACAATATCGCTAGCCAGATAGTTCGCAAAATCTGCGAACCATGGAATCAAGTCTTGTGAGGCAGCCAATACATGCTCATCGGGGAAAGTATCATCAATATCAGTCTTATCCCCTAACTCTCTCATAGCTTCATCTTCTAAACGGGACAAGTGATCAGCAACTTGATTTTCGGTCCCTTTTCTATCCCTCACCTCAAAGTCAAATTCTTGCAGTAGTAAAACCCAACGAATCAACCTCGGTTTCGCATCCTTCTTTGCCATCAAATATCTCAACGCTGAATGGTCAGTATGCACTATAACTCTAGTACCTAGCAAATAGGATCAAAATTTTTCAAAAGCAAAGACTACTGCAAGGAGCTCTTGCTCAGTCACTGTGTAGTTCTTCTGGGCTTCATTGAGGGCTTTACTAGCATAGTAAATGGGATGAAGGATTTTGTCCCTTCTTTGTCCCAATACCACACCTAGAGCAACCCCACTAGCATCGCACATCACCTCAAATGGACTGCTCTAATCCAGAGAAATAATGATAGATGCAGACACCAACTTCTCTTTTAACTCGCCGAATGCTTTAAAACAGGATTCATCAAAATAAGATTTACACTCTTTCTCCCGCAATTTGCACAATGGATACGCAATTTTTGAAAAATCTTTTATGAATCTCCGGTAAAAACCTGCATGCCCAAGAAAGCTTCTCACACCTTTTACAGAGATAGGTCGGGGAAGTTTCTCTATTACCTCGACTTTAGCTCGATCAACCTCTATACCCTTCTCTGAAATGCGATGACCCAAAACAATACCTTCTTTCACCATGAAGTGGCTTTTTTCCCAATTTAATACTATATTGCAGTCTTCACACCTCTTAAGAACCTCAGATAAATGACTCAAACACCGCTCAAAGGAGTCACCAACCACAGAAAAATCATCCATAAACACCTCAATAGTGTCCTCCACCATATCGGAGAATATCAACATCATACATCTCTGAAATGTGGCAGGTGCATTGCACAACCCAAACGACATTCTCTTGAAAGAAAAGGTCCCATATCGGCAAGTGAAGGTGGTTTTCTCTTGATCTTCCGGTGCAATAGAAATCTGATTATACCCCGAATAACCATCAAGAAAACAGTACCACCCTTTTCCGGCAAGTCTATCCAACATCTGATCCATGAAGGGCATAGGAAAATGGTCTTTTTCGGTCCATGCGTTTAATTTCCGGTAATCCATACACACCCTCCATCCAGTCACCGGTCTCATTGGAACAAGTTCATTTTTTTCATTGGGGACCACAGTCATTCCCCCTTTCTTAGGTACACACTGAACAGGGCATACCCAACTACTATCGGCGATCGGATATATTACTCCAGCATCCAACCACTTAATGATTTCCTTCTTCACGACCTCTTGCATAGGTGGATTTAAGCGTCTCTGATGCTCAATACTTGGCTTGTGGTCGGGCATGAGTTGGATTTTATGAGAACAAATACCAGGAGGGATCCCAATAATGTCCGCAATAGTCCACCCAATAGCTCTTTTGAACCTTTTTAGCACTTTCACCAAACTCTCAATTTGTTGTTCATTCAGGTCTGATGCAATGATTACCGGCAAAGTGTCACCATTTCCTAAGAATTCATACCTGAGATGAGGTGGGAGAGCTTTTAGTTCTAACTTTGGAGCCTCCTCTATAGATGGTTTCGTGGGTGGAGACTCGCGATTCTTCATATCTAACTCATATTTCTTCGGTTTAAACCGAACATCACCACTATCAAGAGCCACGACTAATGACCCATACTCTTCAATGCTATCACTGTCAAAATTCATTATCACTTCCGCTAGTGCTTCTACACCTAGACGTTCTTCTATTTGTGTCTCGGATGACTTATCAACTTGTAGGATATAGCAGATACCGATTGGAGCTCACCACTCTGCCTCATGGACCTACAAATGTTGAAGGTCACTTCTTCATTGTTCAACCAAAATTTCATCTGCCCCTTTTTCATATCAACTAAAGCTCTACCCGTAGCAAGTAATGGCCTCCCAAAAATAATAGGCACCTCAAAATCGACTTCACAATCAAGAATAACAAAAGAGGCCGGAAATATGAATGACTCCACTTTTACTAGCACATCGTGGAGTATTCCAATAGGCCTTTTAACTGTTCGATCGGCCATCAGTAGCCGCATCGCAGTGGGCTTTGGGTTACCCAAACCTAACTTCTTGTAAATCGAGAGGGGCATAAGATTTATGCTTGCCCCAAGATCACATAATGCTTTCGCAAAATGTAATAACCCGATTGTACAAGGAATAGTGAAAGCACCCGGATCTTCCTTCTTTTGCACTAGAGACCTTGTACCAATAGCACTACAATGCTGCATTCTATCATCATCCTCAAAAGTGACCGATCTTTTCTTCGTAACCAGATCTTTCATAAACTTGGCATAATCGGGCATTTGTTCCAGCGCTTATACCAAAGGGAGATTGATGGAAAGATGCTTCAACATCGTTATAAAATGCCGATATTTACCATCTTCGGTCTTTTTCACTAATCTTTGAGGTAAGGGGGGGGGTGGTCTAGGCATGGGAGTCACCTTTTTGGGCACTTCAGCATCTTTTCCCATTTTATCTTCTAACTCACCACTAAGCTCCACCACTTTATCATTATCTCTTATCACCTTTTCTGCATCAGACGGCATAGGTGCGTCAATGGTTTGCTTACCACCCCGAGTAGTGATTGCCATACAGTGTCCATCATTTTTCGGATTTTGGACAGTGTTGCTAGGAAGAGTGTCCGGTTGCAGTGTGTTCATCGTCGCAGATAATTGGGCCATTTGCAACTCAAGCTGCTCAATCTATATTGCATGTGTATCGACTTTCTGCCCAATACCCGCTAAATCACTCCTTCACTCTTTAGTGTGCTCATCACTAGCATCGAACCTCCTCATTATTTTGTGCAACATATCCTCAACTCGTGCCATACTACCTTCACCATCCCTAGGAGCAACTTCACGATTTTGAGGAGGAACATAGGGCCCACTCCTATCATTTCTATTACCATAGTTACCCCTGTTGAAGTTGTTGTCGCGGTTGTAATTTCCATCTCGGACATAATTACCCTCACGGTTATCCTTTTCAACTTCTTTCCATCCTCATCCTCTTCCCTTTCAACTAATCCACCATCACTTCCCCAAATCCCCAAATTCTCATTTTCCCCTTCCCCAATCTCCTTTCTGCTGGTCGGAGTCTGCTGCTGTGTTTCTGATCTTCATAGCTGAGTGCCTCACTTGCTTGTTTTCTCCTCTTCTCAGGTATGTGTTTCTGATCTCTACCCATTTACACTACATTATTGTTGTTAATTTACTATTGGCCAGATTCTTTTTGGTGGGTCTTTGATCTTTGATACAATCTTGTCTGACCTAGGTTAATAGTCCCACAAATTGCCTTGTTAAAATTCGAGAAATTGGTGCTTTAGCATTGCTAGTTTGATAGGTAATTGGGTTAGAAATATGTAGGTTAATATGGAGTCTTTCATTTGAATCACAGGGGATGGTTGTGGCATCCTCAGTTCTGTCACTGACTGACAGAACGAGACCCGACAACGGACCGTCGTACCCACGACGGACCGTCATAGGGTCTGTCCCAACACCCCACAATTTGTTTTCTCCAAGTGTCCACCAACGGACATATGCGACGGACCGTCGTTCCCTCGACGGTCCGTCCTGCACAACCGTCATGATGGTCAGAGATCCCTCTCCTAAGGGTCTCCAAACTTTTTCTAAGTATCCACTGACGGACATCTATGACGGACCGTCGTACCCACGACGGTCCGTCCTGCACAACCGTCATGGTTGTCAGAGACCTCAGCCCCAAGGGTCTCCAATTTTTTTCCAAGTATCCACTTACGGATTTATACGACGGACCGTCGTACCAACGATGGTCCGTCCTGCACAACCGTCATGACGGTCAGAGATCCCTCTCCTAAGGGTCTCTATACTTTTTCTAAGTGCCCCACGACGGACATCTACGACGGACCATTATGATCACGATGGTCCATCCTGCTTATCGTCATAATTGTCAAAGACTTTTCTTCTGAGGGTTTGCAATGAAATTTTGTTTTAAGTAATACATGACGGTCCGTCGTACTCACGACGGGCCATCAATTGGTCCGTCGTGTTTCACTGCTACTACAGAGATGTCATTACATCTTTGATCTTATTTGTAATTTGTCTCGTTTTTGCTTGCCTTGTTTGCTCCTTCTAGTACTAATAATAATTCTTTACAGGTACTATCTCCCATGGCACCGAAACAAGATCGAGTTTATGCATGTGGGCGTTCAAAGTCCGTCGCCCCGTCTGCCCGCATGGTTATAGGCTCTGATGATGAGCATGATCCTGAGTACGTGCCCCCAGGCACTACCACTCCAGCACGTGCTGCACGTGCTACCAGAGCCACGCCCAAGAAGGTGGCGTCCGGCGTAGACACTGCCTCCCAGTCTGATGAGAGGCGCACACTGACCGGCACACCTTCTGGGTCAGCTGCACAAGATGAAGGAGCGTCTGGCTCCTTAGGAGTTTCTTGGTCGGAGGAAGCCTTCGGGTCCGCAGAAGCCTCTACACCCGCCACAGCTGCACAGTCTACCTCGTCTGATGAGGCTAACAGCACTGATTCCACTCCAGCTCACCGACTGGAGTTCCCACCCCGGTTGCCGACCAGCCCAACCGGTGGTGTGTCGATGGGCAATACCAAGTATATTCAGATGCCAAGCTGCTAAATGATAAGGGCGTCATGACACGGACCCTTACACTGGAGAGGCGGGTCCTTACGGGTAGTCTTCCCACCATGCCGGATATCCACACTCTCTTCACCAGACACCGGCTAGAGTGGACGGCTCGTGCTTTGGGTTGATATAGTGAGGAGTTGGTCCGAGAGTTTTACGCCTCTTATGTGGCTACTCTCCGATCACAGATCGATAGGCGGGCTGCCCCCGCCAAACAGGCCCCACTTGATCACGTTAGAGTCTGCGGCATACAGGTCGATATCTCCCTTCCAGCCATCCGCTGGTATCTATACGGCGAGGATGTTGACGCCACCAGGACCCCTCTTACCACCGAGTTCGACTATCGGTGGCAAATTGTTAAAGAGGGCCGGTTCTTGCGTGAGCCATCGCTGAGAGAGACCACCTAGAGGTGGATGGCCCAGCACTTATCCATTGATGGAGAGGCTGCTGACTGGGTAATGGAGCCGAAGAGAGCCATCAGGAAGGCTAACTTGACCTTCACGGATAAGTTTCTATGGTTGATTGTCCGCCACTGCCTCTCCCCTACTGCTACAAATAATATAGTTACATGGGATCGCGCAGTTTTGATAGCAGCGATGATGGAAGGGTTTGAGGTTGACTTCGCTTGGCTTCTTTAGGCGGTCATGCACGAGAGGGCTTTCAAGGTCACCACGACTTACCCTTTTCCGTGCATGGTGTTTTCCTTATGCAGGTCCGCAGGTGTGCCCATATGGCATATTGATCAGCTCAAGACCCCGCAGGGCAATGTTGATATCGGCCTCATCAGGGATGAGGCCAATGAGTTGGCTCCATGCAGAGGGCCCCGCCCAGAGATGCCTCCACTTGGTGAGAACCTGGCAGATACTGTAGCGCATGCTCAAGCGGCTACCCAGGCTGCTTCTGAACCCACTGATACTACCCCGGTCGAGTCTATCCCGGGTAGTAGCACTACCCCGAGCTCTTCTCGCTCAGCCCCTTCCCCCGCTCTGATCCCACTTGCTAGGGTCCAGAAACTAGAGGCTCAGATGGCCACACTTCTGCATCACATCCAGCCTTGGATGCAGAGGTCTGTTGCTGAGGCGGAGGAGCGCTTGGAGCGTAAGATGGCACAGCACACAGAGAGGAAGATCTCAGAGGTTCATCAGCGCTTAGACGCTTTTGAGTTGCGGGTGCTAGCCCGACCAGCCCCTCCGGCGGACGTGTCGACCCTTCAGGCTGCGGTTGAGAGTTTGCGAGCAGATCATGATGATCCTAGAGGCTAGGGTGCCTGAGTCTGAGGCCCCTTCTGCAGAGCCTGCTGAGGACACAGTGATGGCTGCTCTATTTGCCACTTCTGATATTCCACCACCTCTCCCACGAGAGCATGCCAAGAGGCGCAGGGGTCGAGAGGAGGACGAGGCTAGGGCGAGGAAGAAGGAGCGCCGTGAGATGGAGGCTCCGAGGAGAGCCTCGATTGCGGATGAGGAGGCCCGTACGTTGAGGGCTGTACAGTTAGCTGTCGGGGCGTCTAGCTCCAGAGTTGTGGAGACAGTGAGAGGCACTACTGATAGTGTTGTTGCTGCTGAGGACACTACTGAGGGTGTCCAGACTACGGAGGTAGTGGTTTCGGGGAACCGGACCCACCAGCTTGCTGATCGCCGGCGCTTTGCGCCTCAGGTTTGCTTCACCTACCATTCACGTATTTTACTTTTTTATGCATTGGGGACAATTGCATATTTTTTTTGTTGTGGGTGGGGTAAATGGGAAGTGAATGTTATGGTGAAGTCTGAGTAGCCCAATTCACGATCCTCTCTTGGGATTTTCTAGCCTGTGTTCTTTTTCCCTAAGAGATCGATTACTTTTATTGTTGAACCGGTATGTTTATATCTTGTGTACATAGTATAACTCTGAAGCATGATGGTTAAAACTGAAATGATATCCCGATGTAATGAATATGATGCAATGACTAGGCATAGTAATTGATAAATGTGTGGCTCTAAGCATGACATAGAGATACACTACTGCATGACCCTGAATCTAAGACTCCAACTAGGTGTCTGATAATCTGGTAGTGTAACGAGATGTCAAGTGAGTGTGAGGAAAATCCGAATGATCAACCATTGATACTGAGCTAGAACTTGCCTGGTTAGTCTTGCTGAAAGTAAGCCGAAATAAACAATTAGGAAAGGATCATAGGCCCTTGTTCGAAATAGTCAATCTTGAGCCTAAAAGTAACAGAAAACCAAATGAAGTTAATCCCTTTTTGATCCAAATGAATTGAGCTTAAAATAGATCTTTCTTTTTCACCCCAAATGATCATCTCTGGGAATAATGTGTTGGCCCTGGTCCCTCCTTGTACATGTGCACCTCAGTTTATGCCAAAAGCATAAGTTGAGGGTGGCTAATGCAGAAAGCAACCTTGTTTTGGCCCTGACCCAACCATGGGTATTGTGAACCTTGACTCATTGGAAAATCATGAGTTGAGGGTGGCTGTTATAAGGAAAACCCCGGAAAGTGGGGTTGAAAGAATAAAGAGGAAGAAAGAACAAAATACAAGTGACTATAAATGTATATAAATAAAGTATACATATGAAACAAAATAAACGCAAGAAAAGAGAAAAGTCAGTTACACATAAGGATAAGAAAGGTAAAACAGCAAGGTGAAAAGAAAATTGAGAAATAGGGCAAAATAAAGTGATAAAAAGGTGCTACGCTTAGCCGATATGTCAAGGAGGACAACAAGTCACTAAAGTATACTTAAATATACCCTACCTGATCCTGAGCCTATGTTACAAGCTAAGAAAGTCCTATTGTGATCCTAAGAGTTGTATGGCGAACTTAAAGCAGTGAAAATAAGGGCAAGCTTATGGCAATATGTATAAATGAGTTGTGAACTTGTTCTGAAAGTGAGTCTTGAAAAGTAATCCTTATACTCAAACTGAAATCATTGTGTGAAAAATGAGGATGTTATTTTGAAGTGAGGACACTAGTTGCAATACCGAAAATATTAGCACCTTGGTGAGAAATTGAAGAGGATAAATGTCAGTGCATAGTGAGTCTGTGTCATGGTTTGGTTCCACATAATTCAAGCCTAATAGTGATAACATGCATGAACATAATGAGAACGGTCGGGATTGATAGCCAAATGATTGTGAAAGCTAAAATGTGGATACTCTTGTACAAAGATTTTGTAGTGAGTCATAGTGCGTCGCTTGAGGACAAACAACGAATTTAAGTTGAGGGTGTTGATGTACCGTGGTTTCACGGTACTTTTAATGCTTTTTCCTTAAGTTTAGTGTGTGTCTAAATCCTTTTTGTATTTATTTTTTATGTAAGTTTCTCTTTATTTGCAGGGTATATGTCCAAAGATGAACGCGGGAGTTTTGAGAAAGAAATGCAGAAGAGACCACCTACGGAGCTTATGACGGTCCATCGAGGCTGTGACGGTCCGTAGGTGGCATCGTAGTGAGGAGAGAAGCTGCTGAAGGAAGATGGGGAAGTCTGACCAAGTGTGGGACTACGGAAGTTCATGACGGACAGTCATAGCCACGACGGTCCGTCCTGCTGGTTCGTCGTAATGATCAGAGAGTAGTCCCAGTACCCAAATTCCAAGAAGTTGAGTATTATGGAACGGAGCCTCTCGACGGACCGTCGTGCTTGCAACGGTCTGTCATACCTGTCCGTCGAGGGTAATGAAGAAAGCAGCAGCAGAATTTGTGAAGTATGGGACGACGCAGGCCATGACGGTCCGTCGTGCCCACGACGGTCCGTCACGAGGTCCGTCGACTCAGACGCGTTTGGACAGATTTTTATTAATTAGAAACCTTCTTTTATAAGGTTTTGTTTTTATTATAAATAGTTCGAAAAACCTCGTTTTTGGGGTTAGACTTTTGGACAATTTTTAGTTCTCTTGTTCAAGTATATATTGAAGAATTAATTTCAGTAATTGATACACTTTTTCTGGAATTGATTGTTGGTGATTTTGTTGATTAATCAAGTGAATTTCTGGATTTATTCTTTCTTATTAAAGTAAGTGCATGAATTCTTATATTAAAAATATGAATAGTGTGATTATGACCATGGGTAACTAAACTCCATAACTATGATTGTGGGAACCATGGGTGAACAATAAGGTAAAATCTAACTAAAATAACAATTCTAGAATAGTGTCTTGCATGTATTGATAATTCTTTCGTGTAGAAGTATTTTTAACGGGTGGCCAACGTTAGAACTCGCCTTAATGCTACTTGCCGGACCAAGGAGGTAGATAATAGCAAAAGAATTATCGACATAGATTTAGTGTATACTATCTAATAGGCTAGTGTCGGTTGGTACGAGGTAATAACTTAGTCAAATATCGAATACAATGCTTAATATGAGGTAAAGATAAGGGTTAGTATAGAAACACACGTAGCCGGACAAGGTGCGGAGTGAAATTTTCTAGATGCCGGACCAAGGATTTAGAGATACATAACTTATCACTTTACATGCAAGATACTAGAAAACAATTATTATAGTTAGAATTATCAAGTTAGAAACCTGAGCCATCTCTTCACGAATCTCGTGTGTGGCTGGGTTGTGTGTGGATTGCACTGCGAAGGTGTTTCTTCCAGTAAATGACTTCCTAGTACTCCAAGCTTTATTATTTCGCGAGATTTTCTCTAACTTTTCAGCAATCTCAGCATAAGGACACTCCCCATAAGAACCACCCGCTATAGTATCCAATACCGTTTTATTATTATCATCCTGTCCCCGATAGAAGTATTCTTTCAGTGACTCATCATCGATGCGGTGATTGGGGACACTTCTCAAGAATGAAGTGAACCTATCCCAAGAACTGCTAACTGACTCTCTCGGTAGTGCCACAAAGTTGTTCAGTTTGTCTTTGTGGTTTAGTTTCTTAGAGACCGGATAGTACCGTGCTAAGAAGGCATCCCTCAGTTGATTCCAAGTAAAAATTGAGTTATAAGGGAGCTCAGTAAACCATATAGCAGCCTCTCCCGTCAGTGAAAGAGGAAATACTCTTAGCCCAATTACATTCATGTTCAAATCGGGCCTCCCTACACAACTTTTGTACACTGCCCTTACTTTAGCGATGTGGGCATGTGGATCTTCAGAAGGTAGCCCTGAAAACAAACCTCTGGCAGTGAGCATTTGCATTAGACTACTGGTTACCACAAAAATGTGTCCGTGTGGTAGAGGAGGCAAGACAAATGGCCCATCAGAGTCTGCAATATTATCATAACCTCTGTAGTATTCTTGAGGACGTGGAGCAGGATTTTGTCCCCTTTGTTTATCTTCACCAGGATTATCATGTAATAACCGACCATGAGCATCAACTGGAGCTGGGATGTTCTGGTTTGGGTCATCATCGTTAATACCCAAGTTTCGATTCATATTGCGTAGTGTACGCTCTAATTCGTGGTCGTAGGGAAACAAGGGTTCTCTTCCTCTCCGCGTATTTGGCATACAAGGAAGTTAGTTTTGCAAGAATCAAAAACAACAGAAAAAGTAAAATTAGAAAAATATTGACTAAACTTTAGTAATTAGTTTAAGTTAATCTAAAAGCTACTTTCCCCGGCAGCGGCGCCAAAATTTGATACACTCAAACTTACTTCTCAAATAAGAAGTAAAGCGGTCGTATCAAGTAAAGAACCCAACTAATGAGGTTGGGATCGATCCCACAAGGAAAATAGTTCAGACTTAACTTTATTCTATTATTATTACTATTTAGTCAACTATTTCCCTGGAAAACAAAAGACAAAAGTTTTTTTTTTTAAATTAATAAAAATGATTAACTAAATTAAAGTAGACAACTAACAGATTCAAAACTTTTAATCAATTAATAAAAGTAACTAGGGCTTAAGTGTTCCCCACAGGTTCCTAACTTGATAATTCTAACTATAACAATTCTTTCCTAGTATCTTGCATGTAAAGTGATAAGTTATGTATCTCTAAATCCTTGGTACGGCATCTAGAAAATTTCACTCTGCACCTTGGTCCGGCTATGTGTGTTGCTATACTAACCCTTATCTTTACCTCATATTAAGCATTGTATTTGATATTTGACTAAGTTATTACCTCGTACCAACCGACACTAGCCTATTAGATAGTATACACTAAATCTATGTTGATAATTCTTTTCCTATTATCTACCTCCTTGGTCCGGCAAGTAGCATTAAGGCGAGTTCTAACGTTGGCCACCCGTTAAAAATACTTCTACACGAAAGAATTATCAATACATGCAAGACACTATTCTAGAATTGTTATTTTAGTTAGATTTTACCTTATTGTTCACCCATGGTTCCCACAACCATAGTTATGGAGTTTAGTTACCCATGGTCATAATCACACTATTCATATTTTTAATATAAGAATTCATGCACTTACTTTAATGAGAAAGAATAAAATCCAGAAATTCACTTGATTAATCAACAAAATCACCAACAATCAATTCCAGAAAAAGTGTATCAATTACTGAAATTAATTCTTCAATATATACTTGAACATGAGAACTAAAAATTGTCCAAAAGTCTAACCCCAAAAACGAGGTTTTTCGAACTATTTATAATAAAAACAAAACCTTATAAAAGAAGGTTTCTAATTAATAAAAATCTGTCCAAACGCGTCTGAGTCGACGGACCTCGTGACGGACCGTCGTGGGCACGACGGACCGTCATGGCCTGCGTCGTCCCATACTTTACAAATTTTGCTGCTGCTTTCTTCATTACCCTCGACGGACAGGTATGACAGACCGTTGCAAGCACGACGGTCCGTCGAGAGGCTCCGTTCCATAATACTCAACTTCTTGGAATTTGGGTACTGGGACTACTCTCTGATCATTACGACGAACCAGCAGGACGGACCGTCGTGGCTATGACTGTCCGTCATGAACTTCCGTAGTCCCACACTTGGTCAGACTTCCCCATCTTCCTTCAGCAGCTTCTCTCCTCACTACGATGCCACCTACGGACCGTCACAGCCTCGACGGACCGTCATAAGCTCCGTAGTGGTCTCTTCTGCATTTCTTTCTCAAAACTCCCGCGTTCATCTTTGGACAGATTTCCTGCAAATAAAGAGAAACTTACATAAAAAATCAATACAAAAAGGATTTAGACACACACTAAACTTAAGGAAAAAGCATTAAAAGTACCGTGAAACCACGGTACATCAACACCCTCAACTTAAATTCGTTGTTTGTCCTCAAGCGACGCACTATGACTCACTACAAAATCTTTGTACAAGAGTATCCACATTTTAGCTTTCACAATCATTTGGCTATCAATCCCGATCGTTCTCATTATGTTCATGCATGTTATCACTATTAGGCTTGAATTATGTGGAACCAAACCATGACACAGACTCACTATGCACTGACATCTATCCTCTTCAATTTCTCACCAAGGTGCTAATATTTTCGGTATTGCAACTAGTGTCCTCACTTCAAAATAACATCCTCATTTTTCACACAATGATTTCAGTTTGAGTATAAGGATTACTTTTCAAGACTCACTTTCAGAACAAGTTCACAACTCATTTATACATATTGCCATAAGCTTGCCCTTATTTTCACTTCTTTAAGTTCGCCATACAACTCTTAGGATCACAATAGGACTTTCTTAGCTTGTAACATAGGCTCAGGATCAGGTAGGGTATATTTAAGTATACTTTAGTGACTTGTTGTCCTCCTTGACATATCGGCTAAGCGTAGCACCTTTTTATCATTTTATTTCGCCCTATTTCTCAATTTTCTTTTCACCTTGCTGTTTTTCCTTTCTTATCCTTATGTGTAAGTGACTTTTCTCTTTTCTTGTGTTTATTTTGTTTCATATGTATACTTATATATATATATATATATATATATATATATATATTATTTTTTATAGTCACTTCTGTTTTGTTCTTTCTTCCTCTTTATTCTTTCAATCCCACTTTCCGGGGTTTTCCTTATAACAGCCACCCTCAACTCATGATTTTGCCATGAGTTAAGGTTCACAATACCCATGGTTGGTACAGGGCCAAAAAAGGTTGCTTTCTGCATTAGCCACCCTCAACTTATTCTTTTGGCATAAACTGAGGTGCACGTGTCCAAGGAGGGACCAGGGCCAACACATTGTTCCCAGAGAACATTTGGGGTGAAAAAGAAAGATCTATTTTAAGCTCAATTCATTTGGATCAAAAAGGGATTAACTTCATTTGGTTTTCTGTTATTTTTAGGCTCAAGATTGACTATTTCGAACAAGGGCCTATGATCCTTTCCTAATTGTTTATTTCGGCTTACTTTCAGCAAGACTAACCAGGCAAGTTCTAGCTCAGTATCAATGGTTGATCATTCGGATTTTCCTCACACTCACTTGACATCTCGTTACACTACCAGATTATCAGACACCTAGTTGGAGTCTTAGATTCAGGGTCATGCAGTAGTGTATCTCTATGTCATGCTTAGAGCCACACATTTATCAATTACTATGCCTAGTCATTGCATCATATTCATTACATCGGGATATCATTTCAGTTTTAACCATCATGCTTCAGAGTTATACTATGTACACAAGATATAAACATGCCGGTTCAACAATAAAAGTAATCGATCTCTTAGGGAAAAAGAACACAGGCTAGAAAATCCCAAGAGAGGATCGTGAATTGGGCTACTCAGACTTCACCATAACATTCACTTCCCATTTACCCCACCCACAACAAAAAAAATATGCAATTGTCCCCAATGCATAAAAAACTAAAATACGTGAATGGTAGGTGAAGCAAACCTGAGGCGCAAAGCGCCGGTGATCAGCAAGCTGGTGGGTCCGGTTCCCCGAAACCCACTACCTCCGTAGTCTGGACACCCTCAGTAGTGTCCTCAGCAGCAACAGCACTATCAGTAGTGCCTCTCACTGTCTCCACAACTCTGGAGCTAGACGCCCCGGCAGCTAACTCTACAGCCCTCAACGTACGGGCCTCCTTATCGGTAATCGACGCTCTCCTCGCAGCCTCCATCTCACGGCGCTCCTTCTTCCTCGCCCTAGACTCGTCCTCCTCTCGACCCCTGCGCCTATTGGCATGCTCTCGTGGGGGAGGTGGTGGAATATCAGAAGTGGCGAATAGAGCAGCCATCAATGTGTCCTCAGCAGGCTCTGCAGAAGGGGTCTCAGACTCAGGCACCCTAGCCTCTAGGATCATATCAAGATATGCTCGCAAACTCTCAACCGCGGCCTGAAGGTTCGACACGTCCGCCGGAGGGGCTGGCCGGGCTAGCACACGCAACTCAAAAGGGTCTAAGCGCTGATGAACCTCCGAGATCTTCCTCTCTGTGTGCTGTGCCATCTTACGCTCCAAGCGCTCCTCCGCCTCAGCAATAGACCTTTGCATCCAAGGTTGGATGTGATGCAGAAGTGTGGCCATCTGAGCCTCTATTTTCTGGACCCTAGCAAGTGGGACCAGAGCGGTGGAAGGGGCTGAGGGAGAAGAGCTCGGGGCAGTGCTACTACCTGGGATAGACTCGACCGGGGTAGTATCAGTGGGTTCAGAAGCAGCCTGGGTAGCCGCTTGATCATGCGCTACAGTATCTGCCAGGTTCTCACCAAGTGGAGGCATCTTTGGGCAGGGCCCTCTGTGGAGTCAACTCATTGGCCTCATCCCTGATGAGGCCGATATCAACATTGCCCTGCGGGGTCTTGTGCTGATCAATATGCCAGATGGGCACCCCTGCGGACCTGCATAAGGAAAACACCATGCACGGAAAAGGGTAAGTCGTGGTGACCTTGAAAGCCCTCTCGTGCATGACCGCCTGAAGAAGCCAAGCGAAGTCAACCTCAAACCCTTCCATCATCGCTGCTATCAGAACTGCGCGATCCCATGTAACTATATTATCTGCAGCAGTGGGGGAGAGGCAGTGGCGGACAATCAACCATAGAAACTTGGCCGTGAAGGTCAAGTTAGCCTTCCTGATGGCTCCCTTCGGCTCTATTACCCAGTCAGCAACCTCTCCAGCGATGGTTCACGCAAGAATCGGCCCTCTTTAACAATGTTCCACCGGTAGTCGAACTCGGAGGTGAGAGGGGTCCTGGTGGCGTCAACATCCTCGCCGTACAGATATCGGCGGATGGCTGGCAGGGAGATATCGACCTGTATGCCGCGGACTCTGACGTGATCAAGTGGGGCATGTTTGGCGGGGTCAACCCACCTATTGATCTGTGATCGGAGAGTAGCCACATAAGAGGCGTAAAACTCTCGGACCAACTCCTCACTGTATCGGCCCAAAGCACGAGCCGTCCACTCTAGCCGGTGTCTGGTGAAGAGAGTGTGGATATCCGGCATGATGGTAAGACTACCCGTAAGGACCCGCCTCTCTAGTGTAAGGGTCCGTGTCATGACGCCCTTATCATTTAGCAGCTTGGCGTCTGAATACACTTGGTATTGCCCGTCGACACACCACCGGTTGGGCTGGTCGACAACCGGGGCGGGAACTCCAGTCGGTGAGCCTGGAGTGGAATCAGTGTTGTCAGCCTCATCAGACAAGGTAGACTGTGCAGCTGTGGCGGGTGCAGAGGCTTCTGCGGACCCAGAGGCTTCCTCCGACCAAGAAACTCCTAAGGAGCCAGACGCTCCTTCATCTTGTCCAGCTGACCCAGAAGGTGTGCTGGTCAGTGTGCGCTCCTCATCAGACTGGGAGGCAGTGACTACGCCGGACACCACCTTCTTGGGCGTGGCTCTGGTAGCACGTGCAGCACATGCTGGAGTGGCAGTGCCTGGGGGCACGTACTCAGGATCATGCTCATTATCAGAGCCTATAACCATGCGGGCAGACGAGGCGACGGACTTTGAACGCCCACGTGCGTAAACTCGATCTTGTTTCGGTGCCATGGGAGATAGTACCTGTAAAGAATCATTATTAGTACTAGAAGGAGCAAACAAGGCAAGCAAAAACGAGACAAATTACAAATAAGATCAAAGCTGTAATGACATCTCTGTAGTAGCAGTGAAACACGACGGACCAGTTGACGGCCCGTCGTGAGTACGACGGACCGTCATGGGGTCCGTCATGTATTACTTAAAACAAAATTTCATTGCAAACCCTGAGAAAAAAAGTCTGTGACAGTTATGACAGATAAGCAGGACGGACCGTCGTGATCATGACGGTCCGTCGTAGATGTCCATCGTGGGGCACTTAGAAAAAGTATGGAGACCCTTAGGAGAGGGATCTCTGACCGTCATGACGGTTGTGCTGGACGGACCGTCGTGGGTACGACGGTCCGTCGTATAAGTCCGTAAGTGGATACTTGGGAAAAAAATTGGAGACCCTTGGGGTTGAGGTCTCTGACAACCATGACGGTTGTGCAGAACGGAGCATCGTGGGTACGACGGTCCGTCATAGATGTCCGTCAGTGGACACTTAGAAATGGTTTGGAGACCCTTAGGAGAGGGGTCTCTAACAACCATGACGGTTGTGCAGGACGGACCGTCGTGGGTACGACGGTCCGTCATAGATGTCCGTCAGTGGACACTTAGAAAAAGTTTGGAGACCCTTAGGAGAGGGATCTCTGACCGTCATGACGGTTGTGCAGGACGGACCGTCGAGGGCACGACGGTCCATCGCATATGTCCGTTGGTGGACACTTGGAGAAAACAAATTGTGGGGTGTTGGGACAGACCCTATTACGGTCCATCGTGGGTATGACGGTCCATCGTGGGTACGACGGTCCGTCGTCGGGGTCTCGTTCTGTCAGTCAGTGACAGAACTGAGGATGCCACAATCATCCCCTATGATTCAAATGAAAGACTCCATATTAACCTACATATTTCTAACCCAATTACCTATCAAACTAGCAATGCTAAAGCACCAATTTCTCGAATTTTAACAAGGCAATTTGTGGGACTATTAACCTAGGTCAGACAAGATTGGATCAAAGATCAAAGACCCACCAAACAGAAACAGGCCAATAGTAAATTAAAAACAATAATGTAGTGTAACTGGGTAGAGATCAGAAACACATACCTGAGAAGAGGAGAAAACAAGAAAGTGAGACACTCAGCTATGAAGATCAAAAACACAGCAGCAGACTCCGACCAGCAGAAAGGAGATTGGGGAAGGGGAAAATGAGAATGTGGGGATTTGGTGAAGTGATGGTGGATCAGTTTAAAGGGAAGAGGATGAGGATGGAAGGAAGTTGAAAAGGGAGGAAATGGGAGATAGAGGGAAAGAAACGATTGAAATGAAGGGGTGGGGAGTTTAAAAAGGTTTAAAACTTTTAAAATTCCCCAGCCGGGTCGGGTCGGGTTGCTGGTTAATGACGCGACGAGTCCTCAACGAAGGTCCGTCACACGTGTGACGGTCCGTCGTGGGTTCCGTCGCGGGTGCCCTAATTTATAAAAAATAGACAAACTTACCTGGCACGATGGATTCCTGTGACGGTCCGTTTTAAGTGTGACGGTCTGTCGATGGATCCGTCATTGAGTGTTTCTGACCAATTTCTGTAGATTTTTCTGGTGATGTGCTACCTGCAAAGTTAATACCCATTAAGCTATTTTCTATGTGTTTACCTGGAGACTTAGTGGACACGGACCCTAAACTACGCTCTAGCCAACACTTCTAACAAAACGAAAAACAAAGAAAATGCGACTATTACTAGAGGATACATATTGGGTTGCCTCCCAACCAGCGCTTGATTTAACGTCGCAGCACGACGGAGGATACTCGATTACTCAGACTTCATCAAGATGGTACGCCTCGATCACTTCATTCGCCGATTCAGCATGCCCCAAATAGATTTTTATTCGTTGTCCGTTAACCTTAAACCGCACACCCTCCTTGTTTTCCAACTCAACCGCTCCGTGAGGGAATAGTTGGGTGATCAAGTAAAGGCCAGTCCATTTGGACTTGAGCTTGCCCGGAAACAAACGCAACCTAGAATTGAATAAAAGCACCAAATCCCCAACTATAAAATCGCGTTTCTCAATCTTATGGTCATGGTATTTCTTCATCTTTTCTTTGTAGAGGGCTGAACTTTCATAAGCTTTTAGGCGAAATTCATCGAGTTCATTCAACCCATTTAACCTTTGTTCTACAGCTTCATTCCAATCCATTTTCAACTTCTTCATAGCCCACATGGCTTTATGCTCTAATTCAACCGGAAGATGACAAGCTTTCCCATATACAAGTTGGTATGGTACATACCAATGGGAGTCTTATACGCTGTCCGGTAGGCCCAAAGAGCATCATCGAGCCTCCTTGACCAATCCGTTCTACTAGCGTTCACTGTTTTTGACAAAATCTGTTTGATCTCCCTATTTGACACCTCAACTTGCCCACTAGTTTGAGGATGGTAAGGAGTGGCCACATTATGGAGAACCCCATATTTCTCCAATAATCCCTTAAACAATTTGTTGCAAAAGTGGGATCCCCCATCACTAATAATTGCCCTTGGGGTACCAAATCGAGAGAATATATTCTTTTTCAAGAATGCAATGACACTCTTCCCTTCATTGTTTGCGAGGGCGATAGCTTCCACCCATTTAGATACATAATCAACCACTACTAAAATATAGTTCATTCCATGAGAACTCACAAAAGGACCCATAAAGTCAATACCCCAAACATCAAATAATTCAATCACAAGAATGGGGTTTAGAGGGAGCTCTTGCTTTCTTGATATGCCGCCATCCCTTTGGCATCTATCACATGCTTTGGTAAACTCATGAGCGTCTTGATGAATAGTTGGCTAATAGTAACCACATTGTAAGATCTTATGAGCGGTCCGGATACCACTATGATGTCCACCAACGGGTGAGGAATGACATGCCTCTAAAACACTCAACATCTCAACTTCTGACACATAACGCCGAATAAGCCCATCGGCACAGCTCCTATATAAGTATGGTTCATCCCAAAAGAACTTATTCACATCGTACATGAACTTTTTCCTTTGATGAAAGGACAAATCCGATGGAACAATATCGCTAGCCAGATAGTTCGCAAAATCTACGAACCATGGAATCAAGTCTTGTGAGGCAGCCAATACATGTTCATCGGGGAAAGCATCATCAATATCAGTCTTATCCCCTAACTCTCATAGCTTCATCTTCTAAACGGGACAAGTGATCAGCAACTTGATTTTCGGTCCCTTTTCTATTCCTCACCTCAAAGTCAAATTCTTGGAGTAGTAATACCCAACGAATCAACCTCGGTTTTTCATCCTTCTTTGCCATCAAATATCTCAACGTTGAATGGTCGGTATGCACTATAACTCTAGTACCTAGCAAATAGGATCGAAATTTTTCAAAAGCAAAGACTACTGTAAGGAGCTCTTGCTCAGTCACTGTGTAGTTCTTCTGGGCTTCATTGAGGGCTTTACTAGCATAGTAAATGGGATGAAGAATTGTGTCCCTTCTTTGTCCCAATACCACACCTAGAGCAACCCCACTAGCATCGCACATCACCTTAAATGGACTACTCCAATCCGGAGAAATAATGATAGGTGCAGACACCAACTTCTCTTTTAACTCGCCGAATGCTTTAAGACGTGATTCATCAAAATAAAATTTACGGTCTTTCTCCCGCAATTTGCACAACGGATGCGCAATTTTTGAAAAATCTTTGATGAATCTCCGGTAAAAACCTGCATGCCCAAGAAAGCTTCTCACACCTTTTACAGAGATAGGTGGGGGAAGTTTCTCTATTACCTCGACTTTAGCTCGATCAACCTCTATACCCTTCTCTGAAATGCGATGACCCAAAACAATACCTTCTTTCACCATGAAGTGGCATTTTTCCCAATTTAATACTAGATTGCAGTCTTCACACCTCTTAAGAACCTCAGATAAATGACTCAAACACCGCTCAAAGGAGTCACCAACCACAGAAAAATCATCCATAAACACCTCAATAGTGTCCTCCACCATATCGGAGAATATCAACATCATACATATCTGAAATGTGGCAGGTGCATTGCACAACCCAAACGGCATTCTCATGAAAGCAAAGGTCCCATATGGGCAAGTGAAGGTGGTTTTCGCTTGATCTTCCGGTGCAATAGAAATCTGATTATACCCCGAATAACCATCAAGAAAACAGTACCACCCTTTTCCGGCAAGTCTATCCAACATCTGATCCATGAAGGGCATAGGAAAATGGTCTTTTTTGGTCCATGCGTTTAATTTCCGGTAATCCATACACACCCTCCATCCAGTCACCGGTCTCATTGGAACAAGTTCATTTTTTTCGTTGGGGACCACAGTCATTCCCCCTTTCTTAGGTACACACTGAATAGGGCATACCCAACTACTATCGGCGATCGGATATATTACTCCAGCATCCAACCACTTAATGATTTCCTTCTTCACGACCTCTTGCATAGGTGGATTTAAGCGTCTCTGATGCTCAATACTTGGCTTGTGGTCGGGCATGAGTTGGAATTTATGAGAACAAATACCAGGAGGCATCCCAATAATGTCCGCAATAGTCCACCCAATAGCTCTTTTGAACCTTTTTAGCACTTTCACCAAACTCTCAATTTGTTGTTCATTCAGGTCTGATGCAATGATTACCGGCAAAGTGTCACCATTTCCTAAGAATTCATACCTGAGATGAGGTGGGAGAGATTTTAGTTATAACTTTGGAGCCTCCTCTATAGATGGTTTCGCGGGTGGAGACTCGCGATTCTTCATATCTAACTCATATTTCTTCGGTTTAAACCGAACATCACCACGATCAATAGCCGCGACTAATGACCCATACTCTTCAATGCAATCACTATCAAACTTCATTATCACTGCCTCTAGTGCTTCTACACCTAGACGTTTTTCTATTTGTGTCTCAGATGACTTATCAACTTTGTAGGATATAGCAGATACCGATTGGAGCTCACCACTCTGCCTCATGGACCTACAAATGTTGATGGTCACTTCTTCATTGTTCAACCAAAATTTCATCTGCCCCTTTTTCATATCAACTAAAGCTCTACCCGTAGCAAGGAATGGCCTCCCAAGAATAATAGGCACCTCAAAATTGACTTCACAATCAAGAATAACAAAATCGGCCTAATATATGAATGACTCCACTTTTACTAGCACATCGTGGAGTATCCCAATAGGCCTTTTTACTATTCGATCGGCCATCAGTAGCCGTATCGCAGTGGGCTTTGGGTTACCCAAACCCAACTTCTTGTAAATCGAGAGGGGCATAAGATTTATGCTTGCCCCAAGATCACATAATGCTTTCGCAAAATGTAATAACCCGATTGTACAAGGAATAGTGAAAGCACCCGGATCTTCCTTCTTTTGCACTAGAGACCTTGTAGCAATAGCACTACAATGCTGCATTCTATCATCGTCCTCAAAAGTGACCGATCATTTCTTCGTAACCCGATCTTTCATAAATTTGGCATAACCGGGCATTTGTTCCAGAGCTTCTACCAAAGGGACATTGATGGAAAGCTGCTTCAACATTGTTATAAAACGCCGATATTTACCATTTTCGGTCTTTTTCACTAATCTTTGAGGGAAGGGGGGGGGTCTAGGCATGGGAGTCACCTTTTTGGGCACTTTAGCATCTTTTCCCATTTTATCTTCTAACTCACCACTAAGCCACCACTTTATCATTATCTCTTATCACCTTTTCTGCATCAGACGACATAGGTAGGTCAATGGTTTGCTTACCACCTCGAGTAGTGATTGCCATACAGTGTCCAACATTTTTTGGATTTTGGACAGTGTTGCTAGGAAGAGTGCCCGTTGCCGTGTGTTCACCGTCGCAGATAATTGGGCCATTTGCAACTCAAGCTGCTTAATCGATATTGCATGTGTATCGACTTTCTTCCCAATACCCGCTAAATCACTCCTTAACTCTTTAGTGTGCTCATCACTAGCATCGAACCTCATCATCATTTTGTGCAACATATCCTCAACTCGCGCCATACTACCTCCACCATCCCTAGGAGCAACTTCACGATTTTGAGGAGGAATATAGGGCACACTCCTATTATTTCTATTACCTTAGTTACCCCTGTTGAAGTTGTTGTCGCGGTTGTAATTTCCATCTCGGACATAATTACCCTCACGGTTATAATTACCATAGTTCCGACCTTGGTTTCCTTGACCTTGACGCTAATTCTCCTGATTGGAGCCTTGGGCGTTCGATCGGAAACCCCCCGTCTGCTCATTTACCGCATAGGAATACTGCTCATAATAATAGTCATCAGTTGGTGGTGGTGGTTTAGACAAGTAGTTCACTGCATTTATCTTTTCTGCACCTCCAGTAACATGTTTTAATACCAACCCAAGCTCAGTTCTCATCCAAGCCATCTCTTCACGAATCTCGTATGTGGCTGGGTTGTGTGTGGATTGCACTGCGAAGGTGTTTCTTCCAGTATCTGACTTCCTAGTACTCCAAGCTTTATTATTTCGCGAGATTTTCTCTAACTTTTCAGCAATCTCAGCATAAGGACACTCCCCATAAGAACCACCCGCTATAGTATCCAATACCGTTTTATTATTATCATCCTGTCCCCGATAGAAGTATTCTTTCAGTGACTCATCATCGATGCGGTGATTGGGGACACTTCTCAAGAATGAAGTGAACCTATCCCAAGAACTGCTAACTGACTCTCCCGGTAGTGCCACAAAGTTGTTCACTCTGTCTTTGTGGTTTAGTTTCTTAGAGACCGGATAGTAACGTGCTAAGAAGGCATCCCTCAGTTGATTCCAAGTGAAAATTGAGTTATAAGGGAGCTCAGTAAACCATATAGCAGCCTCTCCCGTCAGTGAAAGAGGAAATACTCTTAGCCCAATTACATCCATGTTCAAATCGGGCCTCCCTACACAACTTTTGTACACTGCCCTTACTTTAGCGATGTGGGCAGGTGGATCTTCAGAAGGTAGCCCTGAAAACAAACCTCTGGCAGTGAGCATTTGCATTAGACTACTGGTTACCACAAAAGTGTGGCCGTGTGGTAGAGGAGTCAAGACAAGTGGCCCATCAGAGTCTGCAATATTATCATAACCTCTGTAGTATTCTTGAGGACGTGGAGCAGGATTTGTCCCCTTTGTTCATCTTCACCAGGATTATCATGTAATAACCGACCATGAGCATCAACTGGAGCTGGGATGTTCTGGTTTGGGTCATCATCGTTAATACCCAAGTTTCGATTCATATTGCGTAGTGTACGCTCTAATTCGTGGTCGTAGGGAAACAAGGGTTCTCTTCCTCTCTGCGTATTTGGCATACAAGGAAGTTAGTTCTGCAAGAATCAAAAACAACAGAAAAAGTAAAATTAGGAAAATATTGACTAAACTTTAGTAATAAGTTTAAGTTAATCTAAAAGCTACTTTCCCCGGCAGCGGCGCCAAAATTTGATACACTCAAACTTACTTCTCAAATAAGAAGTAAAGCGATCGTATCAAGTAAAGAACCCAACTAATGAGGTTGGGATCGATCCCACAAGGAAAATAGTTCAGACTTAACTTTGTTCTATTATTATTACTATTTAGTCAACTATTTCCCTGGAAAACAAAAGACAAAAGGTTTTTTTTTTAAATTAATAAAAATGATTAACTAAATTAAAGTAGACAACTAACAGATTCAAATCTTTTAATCAATTAATAAAAGTAACTAGGGCTTAAGTGTTCCCCAGGTTCCTAAGGTTCCTAACATGTAAAGTGATAAGTTATGTATCTCTAAATTCTTGGTCCGGCATCTAGAAAATTTCACTCCGCACCTTGGTCCGGCTACGTGTGTTGCTATACTAACCCTTATTTTTACCTCATATTAAGCATTGTATTCGATATTTGACTAAGTTATTACCTCGTACCAACCGACACTAACCTATTAGATAGTATACACTAAATCTATGTTGATAATTCTTTTCCTATTATCTACCTCCTTGGTCCGGCAAGTAGCATTAAGGCGAGTTCTAACGTTGGCCACCCGTTAAAAAGACTTCTACACGAAAGAATTATCAATACATGCAAGACACTATTCTAGAATTGTTATTTTAGTTAGATTTTACCTTATTGTTCACCCATGGTTCCCACAACCCTAGTTATGGAGTTTAGTTACCCATGGTCATAATCACACTATTCATATTTTTAATATAAGAATTCATGCACTTACTTTAATGAGAAAGAATAAAATTCAGAAATTCACTTGATTAGATCCGCCCCGATTTGATCAATAATGGGATTCTTGGCTAGAGAAAGGTTCTATGACATGGACGCCCAGCCCAACTCGGTCGGTCGGTTGGAATCAACAAAATCACCAACAAACAATTCCAGAAAAAGTGTATCAATTACTGAAATTAATTCTTCAATACTTGAACAAGAGAACTAAAAATTGTCCAAAAGTCTAACCCCAAAAACGACGTTTTTCGAACTATTTATAATAAAAACAAAACCTAATAAAAGAAGGTTTTTTAATTCATGAAAATCTGTCCAAACGCGTCTGAGTCGACGGACCTCATGACGGACCGTCATGGCCTCCATCGTCCCATACTTCACAAATTATGTTGCTGCTTTCTTCATTACCCTCGACGGACAGGTATGATAGACCGTTGCAAGCACGACGGTCCGTCGAGGGGCTCCGTTCCATAATACTCAACTTCTTGGAATTCGGGTACTGGACTACTCTCTGATCATTATGACAAACCAGCAGGACGGACCGTCGTGGCTATGACGGTCCGTCATGAACTTCCGTAGTCCCACACTTGGTCAGACTTCTCCATCTTCCTTCAGCAGCTTCTCTCCTCACTACGATGCCACCTACGGACCGTCACAGCCTCGACGGACCATCATAAGCTCTGTAGGTGGTCTCTTCTGCATTTCTTGCTCAAAACTCCCGCGTTCATCTTTGGACAGATTTCCTGCAAATAAAGAGAAACTTACATAAAAAATCAATACAAAAAGGCTTTAGACACACACTAAACTTAAGGAAAAAGCATTAAAAGTATCGTGAAACCACGGTACATCAGACAGTCGAGTTAAATCTTTGAAATTAAGTTCATTTATTGTTGAGTAAGTCTTCGCTGAGAGTTGAGCAAGCCAAGGGTTCACTTGGGGCCAGCATTGCTTTCAAGTGTCAGTCATGTCTAGGGTGTAGGCTCGTGGTGTGACAATGACCTTTATAGAAAATGGGATTTAGAATAGTAGGTTACCCCTTGACAATAAGATTTAGTATAGCAGGACCCTCATTGACAATAGGACCTAGTATAGCAGGGCTCTATACACAATGAGATTTAGTGTAGCAAGGCAATCCTGGACAATGGGATTTAGTATATAAGGACCCTTCTAGACAATGGAATTTAGTGTAGCAGGACCCTCTTGGAAAACGGGATTTAGTATAGTTGGAACCTCTTGGACAATGGGATTTAGAATAGCATAACGCTCTTGTACAATATGATTCAGTGTGTATGACCCCCTAAACAATGGGATTTAGTGTAGAAGGACCCTCCTGGACAATGGGATTTAGTATAGTAGGACCCTCCTGGAAAATGAGATTTAGTGTAGTAGGACCCTCCTAGTCAATACGATTTTGTCTAGCATGACCCTCCTACACAATGGGATTTAGTGTAGCATGACCCTCCTCAACAATGAGATTTAGTATAGTAGGACCCTCCTGGACAATGTGATATAGTATAGTAGGACCCTCTTGGACAATGTGATTTATTATAGTAGGACCCAGTTGGACAATGACAGTTAGTATAGTAGGACCCTCCTAGATGATGGGACTTAGACTTACATAATTTAATTTAACTGGATCATCATGAGGAAAGGTTTGATTCAAACATTGAGAAGCCATCTGAAGAATGCATCACAACAAAGCTCGGATAATTCTAGGTCACGGTTCAAAGCTAAGCACTATCTTTTATTTTTCTCACAAAATTTTCTTTAATATAAACGTTGCTATTACTTTGGTTTGTTTTAGTTTCAGAAACCTGCTTGTAGAATAAGATCAATCCATACTTCAGCTCAGGATCTTATTTTTAAAAGAGTTAACTTTCATGCTCATTTCCAATAGAAGTAGCTCATCCTAAGAACAAGATCAATATCCAAATCCGAGTAGAAGGAGCCTACCTAGAGAAAGGCATGTACCTTCAAACTTACTTAAGATGGAAATTAATATTTCACAACTTTATAAATATGAAGACCCAAGTCTAAATTATAGAGAAGTTGCATAGATATGATATTGCACTTGTATTTTCTTTTAATATTTTGTATTTGATTTTCGTTTAAAAATAGGAGTCGCGAATTGAAGCCTCGATGGGACCTCGCTTTACTTCAAACCTGTCATTTCATCTGTTTGAACTACACGTGACCTTATTCCCTTAAAACCCCAGATATATAGGTTGTCCAAAATCAAGACTCTGTCGCATATTTATTCCTCTCAAATAAGAGTGCTGTCAAAACTTGTCGCGTTGTCTACTTATTTGCCTACAAACTCTTCATGTTTCCTGGCAAAGAGGGACAAACTGTAGACACATACTTTTTTACCAAACTTAAAGTTTTACACAATTTTTATTGGTTAAAAATTCATTTTATATTTAAATAAGATGTTTTAATTTTAATTTTATGTTAAGTTTATTTTAAAATATTTGAAAAAAATTGAATCATATTTTAGGCTACGTTTTATTTTTCAATTGTTTAAAATACATAATAAAAATGACACAAGTGTATATATATATATATACTTCTTCTGAATTAGGTTTTATAAATAATTTTGTATTTTATTTATACTTTAAGATTATTTTTTGGTTTTTTTATAATTTAAAATAGTTTACTAATATTTTATTATTATATTTTTTTTACATTTATTTAATTAAAGAAAAAATAAATAAAATTAATCTCCCACTCACGCCCACCCCACAACCCCACATCACCCCCACAACCTCACCATCACTATAATACAATATGCATCAAAACACATACGCACAGTTAAAAAAACACATCTACCCCTATACAAACATAGACGCAAAAAAAATGGGAACATACCCACAAACTTTTCATATATTTTCTTCACCTTTTTCATTACTTTTACATAAACACAATGCATATACCACTACATATAACCTACAAAATATTTATGGGTGTTCTAATCGATCTTCAGTCAAGAATTTGCTGTACTCTAGTTTACTTTATCTTCAATTTATGAATGAAATTTGACGTAATTTTTATGACCAGTTTTCTTATATTTTTTTTTAGTCATGATTTTTTTGAAATGAATAATTTGTTAGTTATTATCTTTATTTGATTAATGAAGATAGTTTTAACTAATGATTATTTTTATTTATTTATTTTTATTCACTAGTTAGTGGTCTCTTAAAATTGAAAAGGTCATGGCATTGTTCTTGTCTAGATTAAGATAATACTGATAAAGTAGCGATTGTTATGCTAAAATAAGTAAATAAATTATTGTTGTATTATTTTATCAAATAACAAATTAGATTTATTTCAACTATTTGTTATTGTTTTGTTGTATTAGAAAGGGTATGCTTAATTTTGAGGTGAACTTGAAGAATAATAAAAAATAAAAATGTATAAATTGATCCAAAAATTTATGTTGTATTCTAGAAGTTAAGATTTATTTTACTTTACTTGATTTTTCTTTATAAGGATTTTTTTTTTATGTTGGATGGACACTTAGGCACATAGAACATATTTGTTTTGGTTAAGAGTGTGGTTACACATTTATTTGGACAGATCAAAGAAACTCAATGATACGACGATGCAACTCGCTCAAAAACATAATTAACTTTTATTAATTTAAAGTAAGGCTTATAGACAATTATTAGGTTTGATGCAAAGAAGACAATTATGTCTCTAAATGCCAAGGTCAAGAATACGATTACGCATCTAAGTTGAGACCAAATAAAAGTTCAACAATTAAAAATATGACCAAACTATGGCCTCTAGACACAATTGTCCGAAAATAATTTAAGTTAGTATAAGTTAATAAAAGCGACTATTCTACAACCACGGGACTCGAGGGATGCCTAATACCTTCCCCTCAGTCAACATAATTCCTTACCAAATTTTCTAGTTTGCAGATCAAAACTAAGGAGTCATTTCCTTTTGATTAGGGATTAAAAATAAAATGAGACTTGGAACATCATGACTCAATTCCAAGTGGTGACTCTAAAAAAAATCCCCTAATATATATTTTCACGTAAATTGAAAAAAAATACTCTAGCCGTGTGAAAATAGCGGTGTGACAATGTGTGTGTTGCAGGTACTGACAAGAACTAAAGGAAAGAAAGTTGTTACATCTATTATGGAGTCAGATAGAGATTCTCCTCTTCCAAAGAAACAAAAGGGCATATCTATTAATAAGCTTTCGGAGGTCCCTTGTTCCCAACAAACCAATCCTCACACCCCTACTAGTAGGGATAAGAAAGTGAGAAACCATATTACCACCAAGAAGGTGAACGTTAGATCCAAGACATTGCCGCCTCTACAATATCCTAATTCTACTTTTTGAGTTCTCCCAATAATATCTCCAAGGACTTTAAATAGTCTCAAGGTGGAAGGAGAACATACTATTTTAGATGAGCATCAACTCTCAACTTATTGAGTTATGAGTTATGAGTTATGAGTTACCACCCAACCATTTGGGAGACATCAAGTACCACAAATTTGAACAATTTAGAAAGCTCACACAAACTTATGTGACGAAACGCGTTCGAGAATTTTATGACGCCTATGTTATGGCATTGCCCAAGAAGAGAAAGGACATTATCTAAAATATCGTGGATAAAGTGGAAGAGAGGGTAAGATGTTTCAGTCTCATGCATGTGAAGTTAATACGATATTTTGCACCCCATATAATCTTCGTGATGATTACAAGATTTAGATGCATAGAGATATTGATACATTAAAGGGGTAATTAGCTCCTCTAATATATGATGAGTCTTCTCCCTCTTGAATAGCTGAAGGTGCGCAGATAGAGAAGAAATACCTCAACATTATGGCACGGTACTAGTACAAGTTTATTAGCAGTAATATCATGATGTCCCATATTGAATCAATATTACATCATCCAAAGGCACTCGTAGTGGGCGTTATCATTGAAAAGGAAAAACTCAATTTTGGTGCCATCACTATGGAAGAGATGTTGCTAAGTCCAGGAAAGAGTAGATCTCCCTCCCTTTCCCGCTTCTTATAACTAACTTATGTGATTGGCGTGAGTTCCCTTTCAGGGGAAGAGAGTTGTAAGGATCACACCAACCTCTTCTAGTTATATTTGTAGGATTGAGGCTAACTATTTGCTGGATGATGTGGCTCAGAGTAAGCCTCCACCACTAAGATGGACGCCCATCATTAACCATACTACACAAGTAGTTGAGGCCAGCACACCTGATCCTTCTATTGAGCATGCATGTATTTGTTCTACTATGCCTCCTCCTCTTGTAGCTTCTAGTGATTCTTTTGTTGTTCCTACTAGTAAAAGTCTTTCTACAATTGTTGTTATGAGATAGCTTCCTTATTCCTGTCGCCCTTACCCCATTGACACATGTAATACTTTATCACATGGGTCGTCTTTCCCAATTTGCAAATTTTAGAGATGTTCGGGTTAAGACGTACATGCGTAATATCATTGATCATGCCATTGAAAAGGCCTTAGCTCTGTTGATTGAGAGAGTGGTTAGGTGTGAGGGTTAGTAAGAGTCATATTGAGAGGTTGGATAACCTCTCAATGATATTAGAGTCCTAGGAGATGTCCGAGGGTAGATATGGTGCACTAGACACCACGAGGAACGAGATTACTACCTTGCGAGTGGAGGTGACCCTGTTTTAGTCCACGGAAATCTCTATGTCATGAGGAAAGGTTCCCTTACCAAATACACCTTCTTCCATTCCACCCTGGATTCCTAGCAGAGAGCCTATCTCTAGTGTGCAGACTAAGCCAACTGAATGTGTTGTTGTCAATAATGATAATGTTTATAAGGTCGAGAATGAGTTGGATAAGGAGACGGATGATGAGGAGTTGCGGGATGGGGATCATGGGATTGAACAGAAGTTTACTTAGCCACAGGACACTGAGGAGGTCATTCTTCAGGGAGTCCTTGAGTTATCCCTTCACGTGACTTCAAAGGTTTCTCCTGGTGGAGTCTCTTCAGCCAGCCATACCTCTGAGTGTTGAGACAGGAACCGATGCCCCAGATGAGTCTTCCCTGCTTCCTCCAGTAATTCTATAGTCAGGCATTGATACCACTTTTAAGGTCTCCCCATTTAAGACTCTAGACTAGAGGGCTCCGCAGGCATAGCCTCTCAAGGGGACCCTTTTATCTCTTCCTCCAATACTTTCTTAGTTATTGCATTGAGGAAACTACATTTTATTTTATTTTCTAGGGAGTTCGTACCATATTCCTCTTTTTTATTATATTTTTTGTTTTGAGTTTTTATAATTGTAGTACTCTATTTTTTGTCACAACCCGAAACCATACCCTAGAAGATAGGGTGCAATCTCGGATTGCGACCGGCGTCGTCGAACTCTCAGAGTTCTAAGACAAGCCTCATTCATATCATTCATTGCATATACATAGTGAAAAGGTGCGGAATTAAAACTTTTCACAACACATAATATAGTCTTTAAAAACCTCTTTCATATAAAAGTAATAGAAATGCTAAGTCTCAATCTCATCATCTTAAGACACAAGAATTCTTTTGGGACATAGCCCATGCTTCAATACTCAAAATAGAAATACAATGTCTATTACAAAACTTCATAAAAGAAACATAAAACTACATGTATGCCCTCGATACAAATGAGGACATACTTCAATTCTTCTACTCGGACGATTATTCTAAGCCCAAGTCTTCTTCTCCAAAAGCTCCTTACCTACCAAGGACTATAGATAGAAAATAAAGCATGGAATTAGTACAACCACATGTACTAAGTATGGCTATATGCATAAAATCATGAAAATGGACTTTATTGGAAATATGCATCTTTTCATTTAGAAATCATAGTTTAAACATAAGAACATCATTTAGCAATTAAGAAACACATAACATAACATTTAATCGAAAATAACATTTAAGGAACTCACTTTACAGTGAGCTATATTCACTGTACAGTGAATTAATCACTGTACAGTGAATTAATTCACTGTTACAGTGAATCACTTCATCCTTCACCCTAAGTCTTCCTAGCATGTAATTCCCTCACTTAAAGTCATCCTAAGATTCACTTAAGTCACACAAAGAGAGACCGCCCATACACCCTCTCTAGATGTGCCTAAACGACCCTTAAGATTACCTACAATGAGTCACATACATACTTAGAAAACAATCATAAACATCTATGTAAGATTCTTCTACCAAAGGTCAATTCCAAGGTTCACTTGAGTAAGTGTGGAGCGACTGCCCATACAATCCCTTTCACACACACAAGAGATCCTATAAACTACCTCAAATAGAATCATTCTCACTAAACACACCACACTTAGATGATAAGACATTCTCCTTCCAAAGCCTATCAAAAGACCTACTTAAGTAAATCAAGAAGATAAAGTCCATAGTGCAGTGACCTCTCCAAGATTACCTAAATAGTCCTTAAGACTTCCTAAGGTTTAGATCATGTCAACAAGATTAACCAACTTCCCTAACTAGAGTCATCCTCAAGACTTCCAAAGAAAAGACATGAAGAGACCATCCTTTCATGCCCTCCTCATACTTTAGCTAAGGAATGCTTAAGTCACTTTAGATTAGGTACTCATTCATTTACATAGTTACTAACATAGGTCATTAGTTCATTAGTTCATTAAGACTCATACATCACATAAGACACTCACATAAAGCATCACATAATACACTCACATAATGGTCTTGGACAAGACCTAGGAACTCCACATAACACCTTCAAAGTCTATTGTGCAATGTCTAGATAGCGTCCCATACCACCACCTAAACCTCATAAACTTATCTAATGCTAATAGGTATTTCACATGATGAGAATAGGCAATAACCGACATATACCATGGTAGCAAGACATGGAATCCGAATTTCTATCCTACTTCGATGAGGTTGTTCTACTTGCCAATGGTAGAACTTGGACACATCCCATGTAGGCACATGGTTAAGGAATATGAAGAGTGTACGAAGCATTCAATCTCTTATTTAATTGAATCCACTTCCCCCTTACTCATACTCACTCGGTGCTAGACTTTGTTCTCATAGATTAATTCACATTAAGATTCATATAAATAGGTCCCATATCTAGTTCATGACCCCCTTTACATTCACCCTACCAAAGCAAGCTCCACTAGGGCATATCTCACTTTGGCGACAAGAAGCTCATAGCGACTTCCCTAAGGTATGATATGATGCCGTTCCGTCCAATCAACCTTAAGTACATCACTCATCACATGAAGGATACCATTACGGCTAACTACTTCACAATTCATAACCTCGCCACTAAGTTCAAGGTTCCACATAAACTTGACCTTCTTATCATTAAGGCCCCACTTATATTTATTATTCAAGACTAAGAGTTATGACACCCTATATCAAGACATCACATATCCATAATCATATATACATCAAGCAAGAGATACAAGTCAACCAAGACAAGACATCACATACTTCACTTTTAACACATAATACAAGCCATTCTAGAAACACTTCTAAAATAACCTAACATCTTCAAGTCATCCTATATATCATCTTAACATTATTAATATACTCCACATAGACTCACTAAGTCAAATAGGAATAACCAAGACTTAACCCTAACACTATACTCATAATGTCAAGTCAAAGTCTAACATAATCAATTAAGGCAACATAACTAGAAGAATACATATATGACTATATAACTTCACATGTAGATAAGTAATATCATACTCACATCATCAACTACACAAATAGCCACATAACTTCAAGTAGTTGCCAATAAGGTCATGCTCATAATATTGCATAAAGTAACGCCGACAAGGCCACATCAATTGCAACATAAACATATAAAACCGCCACCATAAGTGGACCATACCCATCACAATAGAATCAAAGTATAATTAATATCAAATTAAGGAAAACGGGGCAGAATACCTTCATCCCCTTATCCATATTTCAAATCAATGTCAAATCAACCAATTCAACATCACAAGACCCTTACCCATGTCCATGAACAATAATTCAAAGCAATAACCATAAAACTCAATGAATCTACATCAATTCAATCTAGGTTTAACAATCTAAGATCAATTATATATCAATTGAACACAATTCTTATATCATTAGAAAGCCCATAAGAAACTACACAACAATTTATCAATATAAGCTTAATATCAAGTAACACAATAAGTAGTCAAAACTAGGGTTCATCAATTCACATGGGTTCATAGGTAATTTATGTTGAAATCATCAATACAATATCAATTAGATCATAATTCAATGTTTAGAAATCATTTATGCAAGAACCCATGGTAGAATCCCGAAATTGGACAATTCTCTTTAGAAAACTTTGTAAAACACTTTGAGGATTGGGCTCCTTGATGAAATAAGTTTCAAGGATCAAAAGCCATACCTCAAGGATGGTAATTGTTCACTTTGATGAAGAATTTCCACTCAGGAACCCCTCACCAAGCTGCCTCTTCAGTGGATTCTTCAATGGAGGTTTTGGGATTTCTAAGATACTTTGGGGTTTTGGTTTTAGAAGAATGAATTCTTTAGGGTTTTAACCACTTAAATAGTTAATTAAAATACCCATAAGACCCTTAATAAACCGCCTAAACTCTTATTTGGACGTGGGGTGAATTTACCAATTCACCCCTGACTTGGCAGAAAATCTGCGCAGGAGACATTGGCTGCGACGACCTGCTTGTGACGGGGCATCACGGGTGCAACGGCCCATCATGGACCTCCGTTGCAAGCTCCAGTGGCTTGCCAAGGGTTCCCCCTACACCCTTGGACAAGTTCCCCACGACGGAACCCTTGTGACGGGGCGTCACAGCCATGACTGGCCGTTGACAGCTCCGTCGCCAAGGCTGCCTGGGACAGCCTGCTCACCAGCTTTTGGGTCCTTCTTCAAGGACCCTTTAATGGTCCTTGGGGATAATTTCCCGGACGTTTCCAACCCAAATATGATCATCTATGAGTTTAACACCTCTCACATGAATTTCATCCAAAACGAACACATAAAACTCAACGAAACTCGCCTTGACGTACAAGGTCGACTCAAGGCATATCTTTCGAATGCCTTGGACGTTCTTAGTCGTTTGACCTCCAAACTTCACGAAACTTTAACCACTGCCTATACATGCTATAATAACTCTATTAAGAACCTTAAAACACCATACAACACATATAAACACATAGAACCACATAAGAGACAATTAGGTGACTTAGTCGTCAAACGTCTTAGTCGTCCCTTGAGGTTTGACTTCCAACACCTCTAATACTTTAGCTACTGCCTCTATACCACATATTAAACATATTTAGGACCTTAGAACACTAATACCAACATGTTAGGCTCTAGTTAACCTATGTCATTTTCGAGGTCTTACAATCTCTCCCACTTGGACAACATTCGTCCTCGAATGACACTTGTCACTCTCCAAACACTTCCAAGATTAGAGATTCAACTAGCAGCACATAACCAAGCCATATAACACATTATCAAGAATAAAACATCAATTTCACATAATCAAGAGATTCACAACACAACAAGAAACTAGAAAACAATTCTATAACTCGTTATGCTACAAAACTCACATGCTTCAATCCAAATAGCAAAAACTCATTTTATATTCAACATCATACTTATATACATCAGTTCTAACCACAATATCACAATTTTAGACCAAAGAATCAAATAGTCATTTTTACAAAATTATTACAGTGAACAGGTATCAAGCTACAGTGATTTTAGCAACTTTTCCAAAAATGAAATTTTTAGGCAATTCTTTATATAGACATGCTACAATGCAAGATAACATCATGTAAACACATCATACAACATGCTCAAAGTTTCATAAAACACACAATGCAAGAAGTAAATGAAATTCAATTTCAACCAAACTCCTAAACATCATGCACATGCAACAATTCAAGAACTTCTATCCCATCTACAAACTATACTCCCCCACTTAGAAGGAACTCATACTATCAAAAGAGAAACAAGAACTTACCAACATCATCATCACCATCACCCGACTTCTCAATTCTAGTACGGAGTGCATAGAAACGCCTCTTAGTTGGAGCATCATCCTTTGGAACACTAGGCTCAACCCTCTTGCCCTCCTTCCTAGAAGCAATGTTTGGACAATCTCTCACTTTGTGCCCATCCTTTCCACATCCAAAGCAACTACCGGTACCCAATAAGCACTCACCATAGTGACTCTTGCCACAATTTGCACAAGTAGGCTTGCTATCCTTAGAAACACCTCCTTTCTCAAACTTCTTCTTAGGAACACTAGGTCCATCTTGAGATTGAACTCCTTTCTTGAACCTAGGTTGCTCTTAATCACTAGCAACACCCCTTTTCAAACTTCTAGCCATCCTTCTAAGTTTAGACTCCTCAATAGATTGTGCATACACCATGAGTCTAGATAGGGTCATATTATCATGAAGCATAGCGGTACGACATTCTTCCTTCACCAAATCGGCTACTCCGGTACAAAAGCGACTCATTTCATCTCTTGAATTGGACACAAGAGAAGGAGCATACCTAGACAATGTCGAGAATTTCAAAGAGTACTCCTCAATACTCATATTGCGTTGCTTGAGATTAATAAACTCCTCCACCTTGACTTCGCTTCTCTCTCGAGGAAAGTACTTGCCAAGAAAAGCTCCCTTAAACTCTTCCCACTCAATAGTACCCGAATCTTCCGGCCTATTGTCCTTCCATTGAGTATACCAAATTTGAGACACATCTCTCAATTGATAAGAAGCCAACTCCGCCTTCTCCCTAGATGTAACCCCCATAGCACTCAAAACTTTGTACACACCATCAAGGAACTCTTGGGGATCCTCATTCACCTTAGAGCCAAGAAAGATTGGAGGATTCATCCTCACAAAGTCTCTCAACCTAGAAGTCATAGTGCTCTCCATAACCCTAGGCACCATACTCAAATTGATTTGAGTAGTTACGGCTTGATAAAGCCCTCAAAGCCTCTCCAATCACCCTATTAGACAACTCCGGTACCTCATCACCTCCATCCACATTAGGAACATGATCACCTTGGGGAGGCACTTCATCACCTTGCCCATCTTGGACACCTTGCTCAACTTTCTCAACTTGAGGAACCTCCTCATTCACCCTCTCCTCTTCCAATCTTCTAGCGGCCATCCTTCTAGTATTCATCTCCTAGCGGACACAAGGAAACTCATAAGAAGGATAATCATAACATTACTCTACCGCACGATATAGGAGTAGAAAAGAAGGGAAACTCTATCGTCCTATAGCCTCTCGCCCATAGATGTGTCGCGACTCACACCGATGGTCAAGACTCTACTAGACGTGACTTGATGAGACTTTTTGATACCTAATACTACTTTCACCAATCCTATGCTCTGATACCAACTTTGTCACAACCCGAAACCATACCCTAGAAGATAGGGTGCAATCTCGGATTGCGACCGGCGTCGTCGAACTCTCAGAGTTCTAAGACAAGCCTCATTCATATCATTCATTGCATATACATAGTGAAAAGTAGTGCGGAATTAAAACTTTTCACAAAACATAATATAGTCTTTAAAAACCTCTTTCATATAAAAGTAATAGAAATGCTAAGTCTCAATCTCATCATCTTAAGACACAAGAGTACTTTACATAGATACTTCAATACAAATAGAATACAAGTCTATTACAATACTTCATAAAAGAAACATAAAACGACATATATGCCCTCGATACAAATGAGGACATACTTCAATTCT
Organism: Solanum lycopersicoides; assembly: GCA_022817965.1. NCBI lineage: Eukaryota > Viridiplantae > Streptophyta > Magnoliopsida > Solanales > Solanaceae > Solanum > Solanum lycopersicoides. The sequence continues at coordinate 47,378,028 of CM040627.1, read as the reverse complement.
TCTACTCGGACGATTCTTCTAAGCCCAAGTCTTCTTCTCCAAAAGCTCCTTACCTACCAAGGACTATAGATAGAAAATAAAGCATGGAATTAGTACAACCACATGTACTAAGTATGGCTATATGCATAAAATCATGAAAATGGACTTTATTGGAAATATGCATCTTTTCATTTAGAAATCATAGTTTAAACATAAGAACATCATTTAGCAATTAAGAAACACATAAGATAACATTAACCAAAATAACATTTAAGAACTCACTTTACAGTGAGCTATATTCACTGTACAGTGAATTAATTCACTGTTACAGTGAATCACTTCATCCTTCACCTAAGTCTTCCTAGCATGTAATTCCTCACTTAAAGTCATCCTAAGATTCACTTAAGTCACACAAAGAGAGACCGCCCATACACCCTCTCTAGATGTGCCTAAACGACCCTTAAGATTACCTACAATGAGTCACATACATACTTAGAAAACAATCATAAACATCTATGTAAGATTCTTCTACCAAAGGTCAATTCCAAGGTTCACTTGAGTAAGTGTGGAGCGACCGCCCATACAATCCTTCACACACACAAGAGATCCTATAGACTACCTCAAATAGAATCATTCTCACTAAACAACCAACACTTAGATGAAAGACATTCTCCTTCCAAAGCCTATCAAAAGACCTACTTAAGTAAATCGAAAGATAAAGTCCATAGTGTGTGACCTCTCCAAGATTACCTAAATAGTCCTTAAGACTTCCTAAGGTTTAGATCATGTCAACAAGATTAACCAACTTCCCTAACTAGAGTCATCCTCAAGACTTCCAAAGAAAAGACATGAAGAGACCATCCTTTCATGCCCTCCTCATACTTTAGCTAAGGAATGCTTAAGTCACTTTAGATTAGGTACTCAATCATTTACATAGTTACTAACATAGGTCATTAGTTCATTAGTTCATTAAGACTCATACATCACATAAGACACTCACATAAAGCATCACATAAGACACTCACATAATGGTCTTGGACAAGACCTAGGAACTCCACATAACACCTTCAAAGTCTATTGTGCAATGTCTAGATAGCGTCCCATACCACCACCTAAACCTCATAAACTTATCTAATGCTAATAGGTATTCCACATGATGAGAATAGGCAATAACCGACATAGACCATGGTAGCAAGACATGGAATCCGAATTTCTATCCTACTTCGATGAGGTTGTTCTACTTGCCAATGGTAGAACTTGGACACATCCCATGTAGGCACATGGTTAAGGAATATGAAGAGTGTACGAAGCATTCAATCTCTTATTTAATTGAATCCACTTCCCCTTACTCATACTCACTCGGTGCTAGCCTTTGTTCTCATAGATTAATTCACATTAAGGTTCATATAAATAGGTCCTTATCTAGTTCATGACCCCCTTTACATTCACCCTACCAAAGCAAGTTCCACTAGGGCATATCTCACTTTGGCGACAAGAAGCTCATAGCGATTTTCCCTAAGGTATGATATGATGCCGTTCCAGCCATCAACCTTAAGTCATCACTCATACATGAAGGATACCATTACGGCTAACTACTTCACAATTCATAACCTCGCCACTAAGTTCAAGGTTCCACATAAACTTGACCTTCTTATCATTAAGGCCCCACTTATATTTATTATTCAAGACTAAGAGTTATGACACCCTATATCAAGACATCACATATCCATAATCATATATACATCAAGCAAGAGATACAAGTCAACCAAGACAAGACATCACATACTTCACTTTTAACACATAATACAAGTCATTCTAGAAACACTTCTAAAAAAACCCAACATCTTCAAGTCATCCTATATATCATCATAACATCATTAATATACTCCACATAGACTCACTAAGTCAAATAGGAATAACCAAGACTTAACCCTAACACTACACTCATAATGTCAAGTCAAAGTCTAACATAATCACTTAAGGCAACATAACTAGAAGAATACATACATGACTATGTAACTTCACATGTAGATAAGTAATGACATACTCACATCATCAACTACACAAATAGCCACCTAACTTCAAGTAATTGTCAATAAGGCCATGCTCATAATATTGCATAAAGTAACGCCGACAAGGCCACATCAATTGAAAATTAAACACATAACACCGCCACCATAAGTGGACCATACCAATCACAATAGAATCGAAGTATAATTAATATCAAATTAAGGAAAACGGGGCAGCATACCTTCATACCCATATCCACACTTCAATTCAATGCCAATTCAATCAATTCAACATCACAAGGCCCTTACCCATGGCCATGAACAATAATTCAAAGCAATAACCATAAACTCAATGAATCTAACTCAATTCAATCTAGGTTTAACAATATAAGATCAATTATATATCAATTGAACACAATTCTTATATCATTAGAAAGCCCATAAGAAACTACAAAACAATTCATATCAATATAAGCTTAATATCAAGTAACCCAATAGTAGTCAAAACTAGGGTTCAATTCAAATTCACATGGGTTCCATAGTAATTTATGTTTGAAATCAATCAATACAATATCAATTAGATCATAATTCAATGTTTAAGAAATCATTTATGCAAGAACACCATGGTAAGAATCCCGAAATTGGACCAATTGCTCTTAGAAACTTTGTAAAAAACGTTTGAGGATTGGGCCCTTGATGAAATAAAGTTTTCAAGAGATCAAAAAGCCATGACCTCAAGGCGGTAATTGTTCACTTTGCATGAAGAATTTCCACTCAGGAACCCCTCACAAAGCTGCCTCTTCAGTGATTCTTCAAATGGAGGTTTTTGGGATTTCTAAGATACTTTGGGGTTTTGGTTAGAAAGAATAATTCTTAAGGTTTTACAACCACTTAAATAGTTAATTTAAAAATACATAAGACCCTTAATAAACCGCCTAAACCTCTTATTTGGACGTGGGGTGAATTTAACACTTCACCCCTGCTTGGGCAGAAAATCTTGCGCAGGAGACATTGCTTGCGACGACCTGCTTGTGACGGGGCATCAACGGTGGCAACGGCCATCATGGACCTCCGTTGGCAAGCTCCAGTGCTTGCCAAGGGTTCCCGCCTACAAACTTGGACCAAGTTCGCCCACGACGGAACCCTTGTGACGGGGGCGTCCCCAGCCATGACTGGCTCGTTGACAGCTCCGTCGCCAAGGCTGCCTGGGACAGGCCTGCTCACCAGCTTTTGGGTCCTTCTTCAAGGACCCTTTAATGTGCCTTGGGGATAATTTCCCGGACGTTTCCAATCCAAATATGATCATCTATGAAGTTTAACACCTCCTCAGCTGAATTTCATCCAAAACGAGCACATAAACTCAACGAAACTCGCCTGACGTACCAAGGTCGACTCAAGGCATATCTTTCAGAAATGCCTTGGACGTTCTTAGTCGGTTTGACCTCCAAACTTCACAAACTTTAACCACTGGCCTATACATGCTATCATAACTCTATTAAGAACCTTAAAACACCATAACAACACAATATAAACAATATAGAACACATAAGAGACATTTAGGTGATAGTCGTCAACGCTTAGTCGTCCCTTGAGGTTTGACTTCCAACACACCTCTAATACTTTAGCTACTGCCTCTATACCACATATTAAACATCATTTTAGGAACCTTAGAACATTAATACCAAATGTTAGCTCTAGTTAACCTTGGGTCCATTTTCGAGGTCTGTACAATCTCTCCCACTTGTGACAACATTCGTCACTCTGATATGACCACTTGTCAACTCTCCAAACACTTCAAGATTAGAGATAACTAGCAAGGCACATAACAAGCCATATACACAATTATAAGAATAAAAACATCAATTTCACATAATCAAGAGATTCACAACACAAACAAGAAACTACGAAACAATTCTATAACTCGTTAATGCTACAAAACTCACATGCTTCAATCCAAATAGCAAAAAATCATTTTTATATTCAACATGAATATTTATATACATCAGTTTACTAACCACAATATCACAATTTTAAGACCAAAGAATCAAATAGTCAATTTTTACAAAATTATTACAGTGAACAGTGTAATCAAGGCTACGTTATTTAGCAAATTTTCCCAAAAATGGAAATTTTTAGGCAATTCTTGTATAATAGACATGCTAGAATGCAAGATAACATCAATGTAAACACAATCATACAAATGCTCAAAGTTTCATAAAACACACAATCCAAGAAGTAAATGAAAATTCAATTTCAACGCAACCTCCTAAACATCATGCACATGCAACAAATTCAAGAACTTCTATCCCATATACAAACTATAACTCCCCCCCATCTTAGAAGGAACGATACTATCAAAAGAGAAACAAGAAACTTACCAACATCATGCATCACATCACCCGACTTCTCAATTCTAGTACGGAGTGCAATAGAAACGCCTCTTCGTTGGAGTATCAGCCTTTGGAACACTAGGCTCAACCTCTTGCCCTCCTTCCCTAGAAGCAATGTTGGACAATCTCTTCACTTGTACCACTCCTTTCCACATCCAAGCAACTACCGTACCCATAAGCCACTCCACCAATAGTGACTCTTGCCACAATTTGCCCAGTAGGCTTGCTATCCTTAGAAACACCTCTCCTTTCTCAAAAACTCTCTTAGGAAAGCACTAGGTCGCATCTTGAGATTGAACTCTTTCTTGAACTAGGTTGCCTCTTAATCACTAGCAACACTCCTTTTCAACACTTCTAGCCATCCTCTAAGGTTTAGACCCTCAATAGATTGTGCATACGCCATGAGTCCTAGATAGGGTCATATTAATCATGAAGCATAGCGGTACGACATTCTTCCTTCACCAAATCGGCTACTCCGGTACAGAAGCGACTGCATTTCAAATCTCTGAATTGACACCAAGAGAAGGAGCATACGCTAGACAATGTCGAGAATTTCCAAAGAGTACTTCCTCAATACTCATATGTGGGTTTGCTTGAGATTAATAAACTCCTCCACCTTGACTTCGTCTTCTCTCTCGCGGAAAGTACTTTGCCAAGCGAAAGTCCCTTTAAACTCTTCCACACTCAATTAGTACCCGAACTTCCGGCCCTATTGTCCTTACCATTGAGTATACACAATTTGAGACACAAATCTCTCAATTGATAAAGGCAACTCCGCCTTCTCCCCTAGATGTAACCCCTCATTAGCACTCAAAACATTGTACACAATCTAGGAACTAATTGGAATGAATCCTCATTCACCTTAGATCCAAGAAAGATTGGAGGATTCATTACCTCACCAAAGTCTCTCAACCTATGAAGTCAGAGTGCTCTCCATAACCCTACCGCACCATACTCAAATTGATTTGAGTAGTTACGGGCTTGGATAAAGCCCTCAAGCCTCTCCCAATTCCACACTATTAGACAACTCCGGTAACCTCATCACCGTCCAATCCACAATTTAGGAACATGATCACCTTGGGGAGGCACTTGCATCACCTTGCCCATCTTGGACCCTTGGCTCAAACTTCTCAACTTGAGGAACCTTCTCATTCACACTCTCCTCTTCCAATTTCTAGGGCCATCCTTCTAGTATCATCTCCTAGCGAACACAGGAAACTCATAAGAAGGATAATCATAACATTACTCTTACCGCACGATAATCAGGAGTAGACAAAAAAGGGAAACTCTATCGTCCTATAGCCTCTTCGCGCCATAGATTGTCGCGACTCACATCCCGAGGTCAAGACTGTACTAGACGTGCCACTTGATGAAAACTTTTTGATACCTATATACTTTCACCAATCCTCTGGCTCTGATACCAACTTTGTCACAACACCGAAACATAACCCTCTCGAAGATATGGTGCAATCGTCGAATGCAAACCGGCGTCGGTCGACTCTCAGAGTTCTAAGACAAGACCATTCAGTGATCATATCATTGGCTATACATAGTGAAAAGTGTGCCGGAATTAAAACTTTCACAACACATAATAATAAGTCTTTAAAATCATCTTTCATAATAAAAGTAATAGAAATGCTAAGTCTAATCTATCATCTTAAAGACCAAGATTCTTTTGGGACTAGCCCATGCTTCAATACTCAAAATAGAAATTCAATGTCTATTAAAAACTTCAATAAACAAAGAAACATAAAACTACATGTATGCCTCGATACAAAAGGAACATACTTCAATTATTCACTGGACAGATTATTCTAAGCCAAGTGCTTCTTTCCAAAAGCTCCTTATCCTACCAGGACTATAGATAGAAAATAAGATGGCAATTAGTACAGAACCACTGTACTAGTTATGGCTATATGCATAAACATCATGAAAATGGACTTTTGATTGGAAATATGCATCTTTTCATTTAGAAAATCTAGTTTACACATAAGGAACAATCAATTTAGGCAATTAAGAAAAATAACTAACATTTAATCGAAAATAACTTTAAGGAACTCACTTTACAGTGAAGCTATATTCACTGTCAAGTGAAATTAATCAACTGACAGTGAATAATTCACGTTACAGTGAATCACTTCTCTTCACCCTATAAGTCTTCCTAGCATGTAATTCCTCACTTAAAGTCATCCTAAGAATTCACTTAAGTCACACAAAGAGAGACGCGCCATACACCCTCTCTTAGTGTGCCATAAACGACCCTTAAGATTCATACAATGATCACATACAATACTTAGAAACAATCATAAACGCATATGTAAGATTCTTCTACCAAAGGTCAATTCAAGGTTCCTCTGATAAGTGTGGAGCGCTGCGCCATACAATCCCTTTCAGCACACACAAGAGATCTATACAACTACCTCCAAATAGAATCATTCTCACTCAACACACCACACTTAGATGATAAGACATTCTTCCTTCCAAGCCTATCAAAAGACACCCTACTTAAGTAAAATCAAGAAGATCAAGTCTAAGTGCAGTGACCTCGTCCACAGATTACATTAAATAGTCCTTAAGACTTCCTAAGGTTTAGATCAGTCAACAAGATAAGCCAACTTCCACTAACTAGAGTGCATGCCTCAAGACTTCACAAGAAAGAATGAAGAGACCATCTTTCATGCCTTCCACTCATACTTTTGCTAGGAATGCCTAAGTCACTTTAGATTTAGGTACTCCATTCATTTACATAGTTACTAACATAGGTCATTAGTTCTATTAGTTCCTTAAGAACTCTACAATCACATAAAGACACTCACATAAGCAATCAACATAATACACTCACATAATGGTTTGGACAAGACCTAGGAATCCACATAACACCTTTTCAAGTCTATTGTGCAATTCTAGAATAGCGTCCCCATACCACCACCTGGAAACCTGATAAACTATCTAATGCTAATAGGTATTTCACATGAATCGAATAGGCAATAACCGACATATACCATGGTAGCAAGAATGGATCCGAATTTTCTATCCTACTTCGATGAGGTTGTTCATACTTGCCAATGGTAGAACGTTGGACACATCCATGTAGGAACATGGTTAAGGAATATGAAAAGTGTAGAGCATTCAATCTCTTATTTTATTAATCCACTTCCCCTTACTCATCTCGCTCGGATGCTAGACTTGTTCTCATAGATTAATTTCACATTAGATTCGATCAAATGGTTCCCATATCTTAGTTCATTACCCACCTTTACATTACCTACCAAGCATAGCTCCAACTAGGGCATATCTCACTTTGGGCGACAAGAAGCTCATCAGCGACTTCCTAAGGTATGATATGATGCCGTTCGCTCCAATCAACCTTTTTTTTTTTCTAGTACATCAATCATCACATAAAGGATACCATTACGGCTACTTACTTCGAAATTCATAAACCTCGCGACTACGTTTCAAGGTTCGCACAAAAACTTGACCTTCTTTATCATTAAGGCCCACTTATATTTATTATTCAAGACTAAGAGTTTGACCCACCTATATCTAAGCAATACATATCCATAATCATTATACATACAAGCAAGAGATACAAAGTCACCAGACAAGACTCACATACTTCACTTTTAACACGATAATACAAAGCCATTCTATGAAACGACTTCTAAAGTAACCTAACATACCTTCAAGTCATCCCTATATATCATTCTTAACAATTATTAAATATACTCCACAATAGACTCACTACATCAAATAGGAATAACCCAACGGAAACCCTTTTTTTAACCCTAACAAACCTATAACCATAATGTCAAGGTAAGTCTAACCTAATGCAATTAAGGCAATAACTAGAAGAATACATATATGTCTATATAACTTCACATGTGATAAGTAATATCATACTCACATCATCACTACACAGAAATAGCACATAACTTCAAAGTAGTTGCAATAGGCATGCCTCAAAATTGACATAACAGTACCGTAAGACAGCGAAAGGCCACAACATTGCAACATAAACATCATAAACGCCAACCAACATAAGTGGACCGATACCACAACACAATAGAATCAAAGTATAATTAATATCAAATTAAGGAAACGGCGCAGAATACCTTCATCTTATCCATGATTTCAATCAATGTCAACTCAACCAATTCAACATCACAAAGGACCTTACCTCATAGTCCATGAGACAATAATCAAGCAATAACAAAACTATAATCTACATCAATCCATCTCGTTTAACAATCTAAGATCAATTATATATCAATTTGACACAATCTTATATCTTAGAAAGCCCATAAGAATCAACAACATTTATCAATATAAGCTTATTCAAGTAACACAATAAGTATGTCAAAACTAGGGTTCATCCTATTCACATGGGTTCATAGGTAATTTAATGTTGAAATCCATAAATACAATATCAATTAGATCATAATTCAATGTTTAGAAATCATTTATGCAAGAACCATGTAAATCTCGAATGGACCAATTCTCTTTAGAAAAACTTTGTAAAACACTTTGAGGATTTGGGGCTCCTTGATGAATAAGTTCAAGGATCAAAAGCCATACACTCAAGGATGGTATTGTTCACTTTGTGCTGAAAATTCCCTGCAGAGAATCCCCTCCAAGCTGCCTTATCTTGCAGTGGTTCTTCAATGGAGGTTTTGGGATTTTTCTAAGAGACTTTTGGAGGTTTGGTTTTATGAAGAATGAATCTTTAGGGGTTTTTAACCACTTAAATAGTTATAAAACTACCTAAGCCCTTAATAACACTGCCCTAAACTCTTATTTGGACGTGGGTGAATTATAATTCACCCCTGGACTTGGCAGGAAAATCTGCGCAGGGACTTGGCTGCGGACGCCTGCCTTGTTGACGAGGGGCATCAAGACGGGGTGCAACGGCCCATCCATGGACTCCGTTGCAACTCAGGTGCAGTTCAGTGCGTGCTTGCGCAAGGGTTCCCGCCTACACCCTTGGACAGTTCCCCACGACGGAACCCTTGGTTGAGGGGGCGTCACAGCCAATGACTGGCCGTGACAGCTCCGTCCAAGGCTGCCTGGGACAGCCTGTCACCAGCTTTGGTCTTCTTCAAAGGACCCTTTTAATAGGTCCTTGGGGATAATTCCCCGCGTTTCCAACCCAAATATGATCATTATGAGTTTAACACCCTCAAAAGTCCACATGAATTAGTCCACCACACAAATACATCCAACACACTAAACTCAACGAAAACTCGCCTTGACGTACAAGGTCGACTCAAGGGCATATCTTTCGAATGCCTTGGACGTTCTTTAGTCGTTTGAAACAACTCCAAACTTCACCGAAACTTATTAACCACTGCTATACAATGCTAATAATAATCTATTAAGAACTTAAAAACACGAACATAAACACATATAAACATCATAGAACCACAAAAGAAGCCCAATTAGGTGACTTAGTCGTCAAACGTCTTAGTCCGTACCTTGACGTTTGACTATCCAAAGCCTCTAATACTTTAGCTAACTGCTCTATACCCACCATTAAACATATTTAGGGACCTTAAGAACATAAACCAACATGTAGGACTCCTAATTACCTATGTTAGTTTTCGAGGGTCTGTACAATCTCCCGCCTTGGACAACTTCGTCCTCGAATGACACTTGCCACTTCTCATGAACACTTCCGATTAGAGATTACAACTAGCAAGCACAGTAACAAAGCCATTATAACACATTATTCGAAGAATAACAACATTCAAATTTCACATAACTCAAGATGATTCTCCACATACAAAAACAGAAAACTAAGAAAACAATTCCTATAAACTCGTTATGGCTACAAATCACAATTGACTATCAATCAACATAGCAAAAAACTCATTATTATATTCAACATCAATACTTATATCAAGCTCAGTCAAGAAAAAAAACCACAATATCCCACAAATTTAGACCCAAAGATCAATAGATCATTTTTATACAAAATTATACAGGAACAGTGTATCCAAAGCTACAGTTATTTTTAGCAAAACAATTTTCCAAAAATAACTTTTTTACGGGCAATTCTTTATATAGACATGCTATGCAAGATAACATCATGTTAACAGGCATCATAACAACATGCTCAAAGTTTTCATAAAACACACAACACGAAGTAAATGAATTCAATTTCAAACCAAACTTCCTAAATCATTAGCACATGCAACAATTAAGACAATTCTATCCAGACCCCCCCGCCTCCCATCACTAACATCTATACTCCCACTTAGAAGGAACCCGTACTATCAAAAGAGAACAAAATTACTTTTTCAAACATCATCCTCACCATACACCGACTTCTCATCTAGTACGGGAGTGCTAGAACGCTCTTAGTTGGAGTATCATCCTTTGGAACACTAGGCTCCAACCCTCTTGCCCTGCACTTCCTAGAAGCAATGTTTGGACACTCTCTCACGTTTGTACCCATTCATTTTACACACCACAAGAACTACCGTACCTCACTCGCCAATAAGCACTCAGCATAGTTTGCCATTCTTGCCACATGATGCACAAGTAGGGTGGGGGGCTGCTATCACTTAGAGTACTCCTCTTCTCAAAACTTCGTTCTTAGGACACTAGGTCCATCTTGAGATTGAAGCTCTTTTCTTGAACACTCTAGGTTGCTCTTGAGTCACTAGGCAAAAACAACCGGACCTTTTCAAACTTCTAGCCATCCTTCTAAGTTTAGACTCCTCAATAGATTGTGCATACACCATGAGTCTAGATAGGGTATATTATATGAGCATAGCGGTACGACATTCTTCCTTCTACCAAAATCGGCTACTTCCGGTACAAAGGCGATACATTTTCAATCTCTTGATTGGACACAAGAGAAGGAGCAATACCCTAGACATGTCGAGATTTTCAAAAGAGTATCGCTCAAACTCATATTTGCGTTGCTGAGATTAATAAACTCCTCCACCTTGACTCCTTCTCTCTCTCTCTAGGGAAAGTATCTTGCCAAGAAAAGGCTCCCCTTAAACTCTTTTCCCACTCCACAAAATAGTACGACTTACTTCCGGCCTATTGCTTCCATTGGAGTATACCAATTTGAGACACATCTCTCAATTGATAAGAAGCCAAACTCCGCTTCTTCTCCCTAGCTGTAAACCCCCCATAGACTCAAAACTTTGTACAACACCATCATAGGAACTTCTTGGGAGATTCCTCATTCACTTACGAGCCAAAGAAAGATTGGAGGATTCATCCTCCACAAACGTCTCTCAACTAGAGTCCATCAGTGCTCTCTCATACCTAGCAACCATACCAACATTGATTTGAGTATTACGGCTTGAATATAAAGCCCTCAAAGCTTCTCCAATCACCCTATTAGACCAAACTCCGGTACGATCCATTCACCTCACACCACATTAGGAACATGAATCACGCTGGGAGGCACTTCATCAACCTTGCCCATCTTGGCATACCTTGCTCTCTCACTTTCTCAACTTGAGGACCTCTCTATTCCACCCTCATTTGTCTGCGTTCTCGTCTCTAATCTTCTAGCGGTCATCCTTCTAGTTATTATCTCCTAGCTGACCACCAGGAAACTCATAAGAAAGGGATATCATAACATTACTCTCAGCGCACGATATAGGAGTAGAAAAAAGGAAACTCTATCGTCCTATGATGACCTGCGAAAAGATTCTGTCGAGCAGCTTAGCCAACACTTCGATGTAGATCAGAAATAAATAAGTAGTACTCGCCCTATGTTCCACTACCGAGGACAGTCCTGACTAGATGATGATGAATTTTTGATACAGTATACTACTTTCACGCAATCCTATGCTCATCGTCTATACCAACTGATTGTCAGCTGTAAAACCCGAAACCATATCCCCTCTCTAAGATAGGTGTTGTGCATCTCGACGTTGAGCGCCGGGCGTCGTCGAACTTTTCATGAAGTTTCTAAACAAGCTCATTCATGATCATTCATTGCAGTACATAGTGAAAAGTAGTGCGCAAATTAAAACCTTTTCAACAACAACATAATAATGCTTTTAAAAACCTCTTTCATATAAAGTAATAGAATGGTCTAAGTCTCAATCCTCATCATCTTAAGCACAAGAATTACTTTTGGGACATAGCCCATGCTTCAATACTCAAATATCGACATACAATGTCTTATTACAACTTTCATAAAAGAATACATAAAACTACATGTATGCCTCGATACAAATGAGGACATACTTCAATTCTTCTTAATCCGGACGATTTTCTAGCGCCAAGTCTTCTTCTCGCAACAGTCTCTTACTACCAAGGCATAGATAGAAAATAAAGCATCGGAATTAGTCACAACCAGCATGTACTAGTATGGCTATATGCATAAATCATGAAAAATGGACTTTATTGACAATATGCATCTTTTCATTTAGAAATTCATAGTGTTAAACATAAGAACATCATGTTAGTAATTAAGAACAAATAACAACCTTTAATCGAAAATAAACATTTAAGGAACTCACTTTACGTGAGCTATATTCACTGACTATAGTGAAAATTACGTACAGTATATTCAACTGTTGCAGTGAAATCATTCATCCTTCGACCTAAGTCTCCTAGCATGTAATTCCCTCACTTAAAGTCAATCCTAAGATTCACTTAGAACGTCAACACAAAGAGAGAACGCCCAACACCCTCTCTAGATGTGACCTAACGACCTTAAGATTACCCATGAGTCACAATACATACTCATAAGAAGACAATCATAAACATTCTATGTAAGATTGCTTCCTACCAAGGTCAATTCCAAGGTTCATCCTTGAGTAAGTGGGAGGACTGCCCACATCCCCTTTTCCACACTACACATCAAGAGATCCTATAGAACTATACCTCCAAATAGAATCAATTCTCACTAACACA